>VWZV01014963.1:472811-612757 GCA_013397155.1 Irena cyanogastra
GAGCGCGGCCGGACGCGGCGCCTCTGGCTGGCAGGGAGAGAGGGAGGGAAGAACAGAGGAATAAACGGTGAACACACACGCCATGCTGCGGGGCGCCGAACAGTGCAGCGACTTGTTTATCTCTCCAGCTGCCATTCACGGTTCGGCCCCGCCTCCCTGCGGGATGCTGCCCTGTGATTGGTCAGTGCTGCCCCGCCGTGCGGCGGGCGGGGCGGGGCCAGTGCGGCCCCAGCGCTGTGGCGCTGCGGGTCCATGTTGGAAATGGGGTGTGTTGTAGGCTTCCTGCGGTCAGATGCTGCGAAATAAACGGATCACTTACAGAAATACGGGGGCCCATACTGTGTTTGCGCTCAGATACAAACCAGGCGTATTGCTGCGTCTTTATGATCCGACGCCGTCGCAAGGCTGTTCTCCTTCAGCCCCGAGCAGAGATTTTTAGACAAATGCCGCACTGCTTTGGAGTTCAGATTTCATCAAAGTGCTTTGAGATGACAGGAACATTCAGGCCTCTTAATGTTATGTCTCGGTCTCTCGAAGACTTTTTTTTTGTGAGAAGCGTCACTCGACAAGCTTACTTGCATTATGGAAGTGCCACGCAGAGCTGACTGTATGAAGAGTCACACAGAATCATGGAATCAATTAGGTTGGAAAAGGCCTCTGAGATCGAATCCAGTCTATGACCAAACACCGCCCTGCCAACTGTAGACCATGGCACTAAGTGCCATGTCCCATTCTTTCCTTAAATACCTCCAGAGACAGTGACTCTACCACCTCTGCAGGCAGTCTGTTCATAATGACCTTGTCTGTAAATAAATTCTTCCTAATGTCCAACATAAACCTCCCGTGGTGCAGCTTGAGATGATCTCCTCTCATCCTGTCACCTGCTGTCTGGGAGAAGAGGCTGACCCACACATACAGCTTCCTTTCAGGGAGTTGTAGGGAGTGTAAGGTCAACCTTGACCTGACCTTAGACAGCCTGCAGGTTACATCCCACTCTGGAAGCAAAGGACAATCCCCACCTTGTGTGTTCAACCTTAGATTACTCCTGCCAGCACAAGTGAATGAAGCAGAATTAAATTAGAGGAGGGGAGAGTAAAAATCTCTCCATACACAGAAACTATCTCAGTTCATCACCTGCTCTGCCAGCATTACTTACCACAATGGAAAGTTTTTCCACATGCTGGATGGGAGGGGTAGAGGAGCTGATGAGAAGCTGTCGTTGCTGACAAAGCACAGGGAGGTGTCAACTTCACGATAAGGTACGGTGCTATATGTGATTACTGGTGCATAGCTAAGTCATGAGGTCATAGCCAGAAGTTTGTTTCTCAAGGAAAGGCAGGAGTGTAACTGTTTTGAGGTGATTATTTCTTCCAGAAGGCAATAGATGATTCAGAATTTCCCTTGGGACAGGTAGCTAGCAACTGAAATTTTCAGAAAACTTCATCACTCCTTTACCAAAGTAATATTTTCCAGAGAACTGCAAGCACTTTGCTTTGCAGTTGCAGGTGTGGATCTTTGTGAGCAAGGCCTGATCATGAGCTGGCAATTTTCCTGAACAGGAGAAAGAACACCTTTGAGTGTCAACATTAAAGACATGTACTGAAATTAGAGCTAACCATTTAAATTTTGCAAAGTGTTCACATCTTTGGTCACCTAAGTAATCAAAACCACACTGAGAGGAAACGGACACAGATGTAAAAAAGAAAACTTATCTGTAGAAGGTTATTTTACTCACATTTGTTCTGGCAGTTTTGACATCAATAGGAATGTAGACTACCTTGCTGCTGGTAATAATAAATTCTTCAAGTAGTTCCCACTGCCCTCTTTGACCAAGAAAAATAGCCATTATTGCCCATTTTCACCACTAAGGCATTTGTTTTTACTCTTTCAATTTTACAGTGTACTGACAAGACTGTCTTTTATTCTAATTCGTTTTAAGTCTACAGAGCTGGTGAGAGAGGGCTAAGAGCACCCTCATTATAGTAACCTGGCACTTGTAAACCAAGGCAGCATAATTTCCCCTCCACCCTATACTGTACACAGCTCCCTAGTGTTGCAAGCAGCCATTTTATCCTTTCTTCCGTGAATTAATTGTGCTTTGCCAGTAAATTTTTTGGCCCTCACTGCTGCTACTGGGAGGCTGTCCGAGAGAAACCTCTCTAACAGCTGCAAGTCTTTTAAAAATGTCAGACCTACGTTTCCTTGTGACCAGTACCACATCCATCTTTTCTTCCTGTGCAAATACTGCCCTGAAGTAGCCTTTCCTGCTCTCCTGTGTGTACCCCTGCCAAATATATTTGTAGACAGCAGTCTCATCCCCACACAGCCTTGATTTTGCTGGACTGATCAAGCCATGCTCTTCTCATTCCTCACATGAGCCCTGCCAGTGAAGGCTGGACTGGTACAAATCTGGTTGTGAAAAACACAGAACGTGATCTGTGTCCTGCTTCTACTTTCTGAATCTGTATGTTGGCCACACAAAAACCACTGAAAGTGTTGAACCAATTAAACAGCTTCAAGCACACGCCAGCTCAAAGGCTGGTAAGAATGAGGCTACTGTCTCATTCGTGCAGAAGTTTTATTATGGTTGAAAGATGGAAGTGGGCACATTTGTGTCTTCCTGAGATTGGAGTGTACAGCAAGATTCTGTTTCAAGTTCATAAAGGTGGAAAAAACTGTTTGTGTGGGCACAGGCTGTCAGACCTGCTGTAAAACAGCTGCCTGGCATCTCCTCTCCAAGTGGTTCCCAGAGGAGAAGCAGCAGCAAGCAGCCATTTACAGAGCAGCGACAGCAAATTGTTTGAAAGAAAAAGACAGAAAAATACTGTGACATTCCCATTGCTCTTCCAAGTTAGTGAAATAGCTGTGATACCAGTAACACATACTTAATAGCATTCATGTTTTCTTTTAAAGTGTTTTACCAATTGTATTTTTCATTTCTGGTCAGAAGAGAAATGGCTGTAACATTTTTAATATGCAGTGCCATATCATTTGTTAATTGTGCCAATGCAGAAAGTTTGAGTAGCCCTAGGAAAGAAAACAGAAAATTATGGGGTTGCAGATTGCAAGCAGGACTTTTTTCAGCCTGCCAGCCTAAATGAAGATGCCACGTTGTCACTCATTAGAATCACCATTTCTTCCAAATCTCAAGTCACTGTGGCTAAGTTTCACTGGAGGTGAAAGATATATCAAGCAAGACTGAAAGTCAAGGAATTGAGTACCCTCACCAGCTCTCTAAACAATTCTCCAACACAGATAAGACATTAATTTCTAATGTAAAAAGGAAAAATTTGGGTTTTAACACTTCAATGTCAAGAAAGTGATGCAGGCAGAACATTGTTCTTCTCTATAGATTGTCTCACACTTAAAATCCACTCCTATTTTCTTTCCAGCATGTTTCATTCCATGGGTAATCTCTTGGAGTTCTCTCTTAATTTGCTACTGAGACCAAAGGATAGGTAGTGGGATTTTTTTATTTTTCTTCACCACATTTGGAAGTAGCAGCCCCTTTTCTTAATTCACTGTCTTTGTAAGCTTTCACTTGTTAATCTAATGGGAATTTTTTGATTCTTAGGGATCAAGATAACATTTTTTCAAGTAGGTATTGAGTGGGATATTAATAAACCCATGCTGTCAGTGTTGACTTCTGTCTGTCACATTTAAAGCCAATGTTGCTTCACTTCAGAGTGGGAGGATGGCTCTCAGAATTCCAAGGGATACAAGTAGAGAAACCTTAGGATGAATAGAGGTCTCATATGTACTGGATTATCATCTCTTCATAAGCAGAGAAAAACTAACAGACCTATTCAGAATGTGTAGAGATATTCTTGGGATTTTTAAGTATATTAGCGTGAGTGTGAAGAGCCTAGTGAAAGTGGGACAGCATACCAGAAAATTTCTAGTAGGGATAGATTGGAAAGTCCCCAATTGGTTGTAAGCTCATATGTTATGATTCCCAGTAAAACTCTGAATTGTGGAATCTTTTATGTCAATTAACTTCTAAACCCCTATAGTAGAATTATTAACCTTATTATATTGGTTTTAAAAAACAAAATACATAACTAAGGGGCTCTATCACTATTTTACAGTAAATCTAGAGAGCATGCTAGTAATGAAAGAAGGGAGTGTTGACTTCTGCACTCATGATATAATTATTTGGCTAGCTCTGTTTTGTTGGGGATTTTCTAATTCATTTTTATAGTACCATAATCCAAATAGTACTAAATGAGAAACCTTGTGCTGCTTTTCTTGAGCATAATCCAAGAACCTGGTCCCAGAGTAGTCTGTACTGCTTTTCTCCATGTTAAGAGAACCCTTGCAAAAGCTATTCCCTACCTTCTCTTTACAGACTAGGAAGTATGAACACTTACTTGACAAAACCAAAGTAATTCAGAATTCAGCAAATAAAAAACAGTGGCAGACAGCAAAGTTTTTATATGAAATAAAGTGATTAAAGTGAATTAATTAAAATGAAATAATTCTGCATTGCTCATTGTGCTAGAGTTCATCATTATGCCTCTATACCTCAACCTTATTGCTCAAGCAGTGTAACCACATGTATATCTCTCTTAGGCTATCCACTTACTCCCTGTGAATTGTGAAACAAGATGCACAAGCTTATTTCATTTGGGGAGCAGCATGCAGCATTGTGGGCTGGCTTCAGTTGGACAGGAAAAAAAACCACAAAAAGCCAGAGGATACTACTAACTAATGCCTGTGTGTTCACATTTGAGAATCAGTGTGACAGCTGGTTTAGAAGGAAAGCCAATACCTCCAAAGCAGAGATTTAGAGAAAGCCTTGAATTCCTAAGATGTAGAAGTTGCCCATAATTATGGAGAAAGCATAAACTCTAAATATAGTAGCCTAAAATTTCATCCTTTGGAGCTGCACAGTCAATTTAACTGAGTTTCCTTGTCTTCATTGGTATACGTGGTTTCGGTCTTCCTGCATTGTCGGCATTCTCATTCTAGCACTAGCATATTCCATCCACTGTATGGAAGTTTTTGGAAGTTAAGTAATTCTTAACTTTGCATTAGAATCCACTGGAAAAGACAATACCATGTAATGAGAAATGAAAGATGTTTCTTTGCTTACCCTTGAAGCATATGAAGGAGAATACAGCTAAACTGCTCTGATAGCTTTCCGCTGTTAAATTCATTCCCACAGAAGAAATAGAATTGTGCTAAAAGGATAAGCTGAACCACATTGAGTTCTACTCTTAGGTTTTCAACTTTTTCCTTGGACATAATAAGTTTTATACCAGTGTATTGGCAGAATCCATCCTAAATACAAGCTACAGCTACAGAACAGTATTTGATGACAGCTCTATACAATGTACATAATTTATATAGAGAGAATATATATTATTCTTTAGTGTTGCTCCTGGCCAGTCAGATTCTGATGCCCAGTTACAAATGTTTTCAACACCAAATGTTCACAAGGGCATCAATAAACCGTCTTAGGGTAGGAGACATAGGACAAGGAATAACAAACACCAGTTGTACCAAGTGAGATGTATATATGGGGAAACCTTTGAGTGATAAAGATAATTACATACTCAGTTGTCTGAAGATACTGTATAATCATTAAACTAAAATTAAAATAATTAGATTTTTTAAAGAAAATATTAGAAATTTTGTCAGAAATTTTGTAGGTAAGGTAGCGTTAACATGATGAGAAATTAGATTTCTTGTTTTTCTTTCCAGACCTATTTTCCCACGTCTCTCTTATTCTGTATGGCATAAGAAGGACCCTCAGTTCATGGACTAACCAGTTAAAAGACGAAAGTGAACTCTGAGTTTTCATGACAGAAAGGTTATCCCACAAGGATTCATACCTAACACTGAACTGTTCACAGTTCATAAATGAACTGGGAAAAGGCATGAATGATGGTGTGACAATGTTTGAAGAACATATTTAGTAATTCAGATCTAAAGCTGTTTGAAAAGTACTGCAAGAGGCTTCCACAGCAGTGTGGGAGCAGTGGTAGTTGAAAAGCAGTATTCCAAAGCACAAAGCAGCATAATGCACAAGGAGGTAAAAACATACAGATATGACAAATTCTAAAAGCTAGCGTCAGCCAGGAAAGTCACTGTGAGTAGTTCTCTGAACAAAGGTTCTGTGCTCAGAAGTGATTAATAACACAAGAAAGATGAACTTCTTTAGGAAAAGTATAAGAAAACATAATGTAAAACACATTTACAGTGCAGTGCACTACTTGCATGTTGCTTTCAGTTCTAGTTACCCCATCTCAAAGTCCATATAGTAAAGATTACAGTAACATTCGGGATTCAACAACCAAAACCCAGAAAATCGAAATGGCAAAATACAAATACATTAACAGCTTTTAAATACAAAATACTGGCACTGTCTTAGCAACTCTGCAGTACTCAGATTACTGGAAGATGGGAGGGCATACAGAAGGGATTATTGCTACCTCCTTGCCCTTTTCAGATACTTTTTTAACTGTGTGCTCATTGGGCCTCTGATCTTGTCTACTACGGCCATTCTTATGATCCTATGAGGACAAGCTAAATACATTTGGATTTGTTCTGGGAGGATAAATGATTTGAGGGAGGGGAGGTGATAAATGTTAAAAAATAAACTGAGACAAAAGGCATATTTGATTAATACTGTGTCGTTTACAGCTATTGTATACTATCGTCCAGAGGAAACTTCCAGCACAGGCATTCACTGGAACACAGTTTGTTAGAATATGAGGAGCTGTGCTAACAAAAGAAACAAGTGATCCAAGAGCTAAATCCCTCCTGCCTGTGAATGATTTTGTGTAACTATGGTGGAATTAGATTTAGAAAAACCTAAGAACTCCTATGCTGAGAGCCTCAATATGTTGCTGAAGTTCTGGTTTTCTTATTTCCACCCTAATTTTATTATTTCCTAACTCCATCTGTGCCTCAGTGGCAAAATCCTAAATTATCTAGATTCCAGAACTGTATTTACAGCCAAATAGGAAATGACAGCATTGGCTGCTGGCTCACAATGCTAAAGAAGTTGAGCAACTCTGAATTTTAAAAGAAAGCCAGATGGTCTAATGAGAGCAGAAATCAGAAGTTCTATTGTCCTGCATGGTTATATTTCTTTGGGGAGTAGGTTTTCTACCTGTAATGCAAGGTAGAATATTTTCCCATCTTTAGGAAAACTTTTATATTAAAGTATTACTAAAACTTTCACTTTGCTTTACTAGCTCTGTCCATCAAGCAGTAAAAAATTTGCACCCAGTCAATCAGCCTAAAAAAAAACTGACCAAAATCTTTTTATACTTCAGGCTACAATATTGCCAATACAAATCAGAAAAAAAAATATCCTGAGTCAAATTCCTATTGCTAATGCCATATATAGAAAAGACTTAAGCGCTGACTGCTGAAGAAAAAATATTTTTTAAGCCCTTGCCACCAGACCTCAAAAATTTTATTGTCAAACCCCTACAGTGCTTTTGGCTGAATGAAGTATCAAGGAGAAGGTGACTGTGACTTTGGCCTCACAGAAGATGCAGAAACAAGACTAGAAGCATGGGGATGATGCATTCACAATCACTCTTACTGCAGAACATGAATGCCCTTGCTGCTAACTTCTTATCACTTCCTTCTGTCTTACCATCACTCCAATTTTACAGTCACTCAGTAAAATTAGTACGATCAAAAATGTTAAATCGATGCACCTAAGCTGAAGGAGTTTTAACTTCCACGTTAATGTTTCCTTGAAGGATAAAGTGCCCTTGGTTTCCTGTAGCCTCTGGTAGTCTGTTGTGTCTGGTTGAGAGGGGGTTAATTTTCCTCACAGCAGTCTGTGTGGTGTTATGTTCTAGATCTGTGGTCAAAGCAGTGTTGATAACACACCCGTGTTTAAGCTACTGCTGAGCAGTGCTCGCACAGCATCAAGGCCTTCTCTGTTTCTCACTCTGCCCCCACAGCACGTAGGCTGACATGAGCTGACCAAAGAGGTCCTGCACACTGTGTAACATCATGCCCAGATATGAAACTGGGGGGGAGGTTTTGCAAAGTTGCCATTGCTTGCAGACTGGCTGGGCATCAGTCTGCTCGTGGGAGGTGGTGAGTGCCTTTCCATCACTTACTTCTTTTTCTTCATCCTTTTTTCTTTCATTGCCTTATGAAACTGTCTTTATCTTGACCCATGCCTTTTTCTTGCTTTTGCCCTTTCGATTGTCTCCCCCATACCACCTCAGGGGGAGTAAGGGAGAAGCTGGGTGTGTGTTTATTGGCTGGCCAGGGTCAACCCACCACCCACAGAAAAGCTCAGAGGAAAGAATGAGAAAGAAATGGGATGCATCTTACTGGACTAATTGCTTTGCCATGGCTCTCTTCTTCAATGCTGTAAGTGGAAGCAAACAAATTCTTATTGTTAGGGACTTGGTGGAAGAAGTTACAGTTCATTTTCTCTTTTCCATCTGCTGGTGCCAGCAAGAAGGCAATATGGATCTCAAAGGATTAACAAACTGATAATCAAACAAAATGTGCTGCTTCTTCCAACCTTTAATGCAGCCATAGGCAACCTAGAGTTCATATGTGGCTTCTGCAAGAGCTACACCATATGACTGACAGACAGCAGGCAGAGCAGCTGTGGAAGTTCCTGCACCTTCTGTATGTGCAGCTGTCAGAAAAAGCAAACAAATTGAGGCCAGTAAAGCCAAAATTACCCTGCCACCTTAGGCACAGCTCTATTCTCCAGCAGAATCCTTACCAACAGTCTATAATTCTAAAATTTGACCTCTCCTTAGTGTGATGGGGTGTTACATGAACTTGAGCTTTCATCTCTTATCTTCCTTAATCTGAAACTGTTGTGTTTGATTCTGTGCAGACCCAGTCTGATACCATGACATCCAACCCAAAATTTTCCCCTGACTGAAGTTTTTCTGTTGATGGATGGATAAACCTATGGTAAAACAAGCTCCTCCAGTAACCCTGAGACTTCTGAGGAACTGCAGGAATTTGGATTGTACATATGCATGAGCTTTTCAGGACTGCTGGAAAGCAAAAAAACATGGAAAGGGGTTTTTTTGTTTGTCATCTCAGAGTAAGGAGACTCAAATTTTAGGAAGTGTGTTTAGTTCACTCTTTAAGTAGAGCTTCAACAGTAAGTTAATGGAGACATTTTTAACTCAGAGTCTGTTTCAAACCACTTTGTTAGCACTGGAAAAAATGCATCACATGTGTTCCAGTTCTTCTGGCTATTAAGTAGGAACAATCATCTTTAGACATCCTTAGTAGGGCTGTCTCAAATCTGACTGGTAACTGTGGGCACTCCTTTACCATTCCTTTATTAGTAGCACTTCATTATTGCAAAGTGATAGCTGCTAGTGCAAACAAAGCTTTCTTCATATAACCCATTGAGTCCATCACTTGCAGTGGATTCTCTGGCATAAGACAAAACACTGGGAGCTGTAATTTTATCATGCTTGTTAGAGAAGTAAGCATGCTTGAAATAGAAATATCTCTGCTATCAGTGGTAACAGAAACAATAACAGTAGACTGGCATCAGATTACCAAGCTGTTCTCAGTAGTGAAATCCCGACCTTTGTATGTAATGAACTGGATGCTTAAGGAAAAGAAGATAAACTAAGATAAAGAGAATTTGTTGAAATGGTGACTGGTTGTGCTAGTTACACTAAGAATCCATTTTGGTGCTAAGCTCACTTCAGTCTGCTTAATTTTGATGTGTTGCTTTTGACTCCAGTCACTCCCAAGTAGAGATCAAGTTCTGCTCTTAAGAAATGAAAAGCCCTGGCTTCTTCGGATCTGTGCCCTGTTCCTTATGCTTTCCCCATGTCCACACCTCAGGTTCACTGCCCATCATCAATCTTCCCTTCCCCCAGTGCCCACAGCTCCTTCCTCCTGCCTCCCAGCTACCAGCTGGGTGAGAACCAAAGCCTTGTGGCTGCTTTTGAGCTGAGCATGTGCTGGCTGCCAGCAAACTCAACATAATAAATAACCTTTGAGCTCAGGCAGCAGCCTTTCAGTCACAGTAGTAATTTGAAGGAAGTAGTCTTTCCTTTACTGAGCTTTTATGTTTCTTAAAACTTGGAGGAATTTCATGGCCTGGAGTTTTCTGTTTCTGAGCCAAATGTAACTGAAATGAACTTACAGATTCTAAAGTTATTAGAGAGGGTCTGACAAGAAGGGTAGGCAAACAGCATATCACCTAAGCCCTGTTTCCTGAGGCTTACAGTCCCAGAGGTGTATCCTTTGACAATGTAATAGATACAGTTCCCAGAAGTTTATAAATAATGTTTAACAAGGGAAGGTGTGGGAAATACGCAAAATATTGATCTCAGGAGTTTCCATACCATTTACAATATTCAAGAGAAATCTCCAAAACCATTTAGCAGAAAAAGAACAGTGGATTTTATTTATTTGAATTCATGCAGAAATTAGTAGACACTGGGAGCACATTTCAGGAGCCAGAACATGTGTCCTTGTTAAAGGTCTCTGCTCCAGCAGTTAAGCATCATTTTCCAAACAAATGTAATTGTAGTTTATTGTCAGAATTATATTTAATCCTAGACAGGATTGTATATAAGTTAATAAGGAAAAGGAAAAAGTATTCATAGGTCCATACTATGCAGTTCTACTGAGTGAAAGATTTTCACTTCCTTTAGGACTTCCTGCATGCAAAAGATCTTCTACTTGAAAGTCCACAGACAAGAATCACTGGCAGTATATGTATGACTGTACTTCCTGCTTTTATTAAATGCATTATTTTTTCACATTTTGAGCATCTTAGGCTGTACCTGACCTGAAATCAAATGCAAAAAGAACTGGTTTTGGCACAGTGCAAGTAACATGATACCTGTTCTAAAACCTGATAAAATTGCCTGCTTTCTTTTCTGTATAATCTCTTTTCCTTGTTATCATTTGAATATTGATTCCACATGTCATGTTTATCCCTTCCAAAACACACTAAAAGTGAGGGGGAAAAAGCAAAAAAAAAAAAGCCAGATGCAAATTCACCTTGACATGACCTTGATGGAAGGAATACAAAGACATGTGCTGCTCTCAGTGGCACTCCTACTGAATTTATTTATGACTGGCAATAATTTGGATTGCATTGAAAATATGTCAGGTCCCTGAAATAGTAGAAAAATCCATCTAGTGTCAAAAATATGTTACAGAAGAACTTAATATCTGAAAGCATTCTGGTAGTCATACAAATTCTGGATAAACTGAAAATAGAAGAGTAAATTTGATAAATCACTGATGAGGTAATAATACACAGTGACTGTAGCTCCTGTTGGTCAGGCAGCAGAGCACATAAAACACTTTCACAGAGAAAGGGGCTAATAGAGAAATTCTGCACACATATATGAGAAACAATATTGGAAATGAAGATAAAATATGGACAAAAGCCTCAGAATATGGGGAATTCAATTTCCCAGCTCAAACTGATCACGTGTAAAATGCAGATCTAAGTATTGTGCCCTGACCACTGCAGAGCTTTCAGCAGGCAAGTCACGTAAAATCCCCTTCAGGACCTCTTTCCTACATACAGAAGCTATATGGACTTATTTCATGCGCTATTAACCAAACAAGTTCAATTTTTGTGTGTGGTTTCTCTTACGTCGACTCAGAACTATTTTTTTCTGTTTGCTTTATGACTATACATTTATACCATAAGCACAAATTAAGTTTGCAAACATTTGCTCCGTTCAGAGTCATTATTTCTCCCCAGCCCTTTATCACTGACCATTTGCAAAAGGCCACTTACCACCACAGGTCTGCCAGACTGACCCCAAACAGGTCCCTGGTGCCAGCGAGGCTGGCAAGCAACCTCCAGTGAAGTACCCAAGAGAATGAGCCAAAGAGCACCTACAACAGATGTGGGTGCAGTAACCTGCTGCTGGATGGTGACAAGCAACGAGGTGCTGGATCTTCATCAGTTCCAGCTGTGTTGGGAAGGAAACATCCATCTGCAGCCCTGCTGACAGCTAAACCAGTGTAAACAGATCTAAACCATGCTAAAGCCTTGACTGCACACAGCCTTGTGTAATATACTTGTTCTATTGATTGGAAAAATCAATAATGCTAAGCAGGTAACCCCCCTGTGTAAGCACATTTATAGCATTCTAAAGGATTTTTTTTCACTGATAGGATATTGCTGTAAATTTCTCTCTAATACAATTTTATCATAATCTACAGCGTGAAATAGTGTTGCATCCTGACCCAATATATAAGCATAAAAAATTAGCATCTTTATCTATCATCTCATAAGGCCATTTTAATTTAATATTATCTAATTGCACTGCAATGTAAAATACTACCATTTTTAAGTAGTTTTAGGATGCCTTTATTAGCCAAATACAAAAAAAAAGGAAAACCAAAAAACTACTGAGCAGGGCGAAATGAAGCTGCAGGATAGCTGGGAGGGTCAGGCTATAAGTTATTATGTTGTTCCCATGCTGTGTGACATGGAATGTGCCACACCGAGGGGTGCTTATAGCCCCCAGCTGTAGCCAGGTCTCTGGAATGCCCTTTGGTGGCAATTTGAAAGGATACAACTTGAAACCAAGTAAAACAGCAAAATAAATTGATCGTTTCTGATATTAAATTCCTTCAATCACAACATTTTATTTCTTACACAATAGGTTTCAAAATTATACCCCTTATTTTGAAAGTATCTTCCTTAAGAAACCTAGGCAGAAATCATTGCTATATGCAAATATATATAGAATGCATAAATACATAACACATAAAATTATTATCTTTTTCTAATCATAAAATTGCATTAATACGGGTAACAAGGCTGCTTACCTGCTTGGATGCTTCTATCAGTGCATTCAGTTTGTGGGTGTAACTTCCAGGTGCAGTTTAGCACCATGCCTTCTGCATATTTACATGCCACTGTAAAGGTTTGCTCTTCCTTTTCCCTTTGCCTGAATCACACAGTCCTCAGAACTTACTGTCCTGCTGAGCTGTGAAGCTGTGGACAAGCACAGTAGATCTGGAGACCCAAAACCTGCAGGCAATAATGCATATTTGAGCATTTGCCGGTGTCCATGGCCACATGGTGGGCAAGTGATCCCGTGCTGTGCCTGTCAGCCACCCAAATTTCTAATAGAGTTAAGAATGAATGACAATCTTCCCAAAGGCAGTATCAGAGTTAGAGAATTCAGAAGTGGCTTAATACTTGCTAGAAGCTCCACCTAGGCAATCCACAATGTCTTAGGAATGCAAATATTTTGCAGCACTCTGATCCTGGCAGGAGGTTTCTTCTTTGTATTCTTATAACAAATCCAAATCAAAGAATTTGATGCTGTGGGACAATTTCTGCATGAGAATAGCAAACTCGGATTTCTTACTTAGAGGATTTGAAGCTGAAGTCATTCTGAAAGCTCTACTGTAATTAATATATATGTGTGTGTATAGATATATATAAAGCCTGCTAATATAAAATATAGCAGCACCACCATATGAAAGCAAGAAATTTAATTTCTTGATTTAAATAATATAGATACAGCTCTAAAAAAAGTTTAGATGAGACTTAAGATCGCACATTAAGACCTGAATCCACCTACTACTTCTAGCCAAGATTTCATTTACTGGAAAAAAACGTTTGGACAGGCAAGTACCAAAAAGAAGTGGCAGGAGCTGATCTCCTGATAATGAATTGTATAAGGATATCCCAGCATAGGGGCAAATTCTGGGACAGCACATTGACAGCCATAATAATTATGTAATCTGGCTGGAGTTAATGGGATTATGGCAACCCTTCCCTGTTTTTCCTTTAGAATAACCTTGTGTAACAGAGAGAGTTTGATGGAAGATGTGTTTTTCCCAGCTCAGGAATCAGAAACCTCTGAGAAGAACCCTGAGGACAAATCACCCCTGAGGCAAAAAACCACCACTTCCTACTGAAGGTCAAGACACAAAGCAAACTTGAAGTACATCCTGTCTCAGAAAAGATTTGATGAAACATGACTCCAAACTGCTCAAAACAACAGGACCATTTGGTACTGTGGGTGGGAAGGCTGAAGCAGGTTGGTTATCCTTGCACTCCATTGTCTGGTAGAGGCCACCTTGCACCATCAACATTGTTGATAAAAAATAAGGGAGTGGTATATCCCTTTTTTTTTTTCCCAAAACACACCATGTCACCTCCTGGCCCAGAGCATTTCACACATGTTCCTCACTGCCCTGAGGTCAAGCAGATAAACATGTGGCTGTACTGTACCAGGGACTGCAGACCCTGCCTTCACATTACCTCAGTGAGATGCCTGTCTGCTACTGCTACTGCATTTATGCAGAAAATGCAGGAACACTCAGCAACTGGTGCAATATGTGTCCTGGACAGACACAAATACCTTGTAGTCATTTGCATAAAGTCCCACATCTGTGAGACAATCAGTACAGGAGGGAGCACAAGCCCCAGAAGAGCTAAACAAACTAGTGCTCAGAAGCCAAAATTGTGGCTTGAAAGAAGTTGCACTGGAGGTGGGGTTTGACAGGAAGATACTTGTTGCAGCACAATCCACAACACAGTCCATATTCAAGACAGTCATATTTAAGAAAGTCATGACACATAATAAACTTAAGTAATATCATACCATATCAGAAGGCTTCAGGCTGTCTGTTCAGACAGAGGAGCAAGCCAGCTGCAAGCCTCCACTAGCATCTGCTCTCTCCTCCTCAAGCCCAACCCTTTATACCCCTTATAGTTCATGCACTACACCTGTGTGCTCTTCATTACAGTTTATGCTCTTCTCCTGTTTCCCCCAGCTGATGCCTATTGGGGATGAGGCTGGATCACAGCCCCATTCCCAAGCATCACACACCGGGCACCTACAATCACAAACCAGGTACCCACAGATACTCTGTCGTTTCACTGACAGATTTAAGGTTTCTCTGAGATCCAGTTGTGACTCTGAGAAATTTAGCACACAATACAGAGAATAAGGAGTTTGTTGTCTCTATCATTTTCTGAACCAATGTAGCTCCTGAGCTGTGTGTGGCATGTACTCAGAATTTTTTCCACCTTTGTATAGTCCCCTTATTATCATCTGGAATTATGTGGCAAAACTAACCACTCTACTCTCATACTAAGAATGCTGCTTCTGTATTACGCTTATTACATTATCTTATATATTGTTAGTAATCATACATACTCTTGCTTTCTTTTTAATACTAATGTTTTCCATTAAATGCTCTTGTGTCACTGAAAAAAATCTATAGCCATATTATCTTCAGATTGCCTCATGTATTATGGCACTGTAAGAAACTCAGTGTTGGAAATACAATGTTAAGCCACCCAAAGCCACTGCAGTTAATAATATTTAATGCCTGACTAAACTGGGCTCACCCAGAACTTTTGGTAGAGTCCTGCTCGAGTCATTCTGTACTGTTATGTGAGACTCCATTAATAACTGCAGTTTCTATTAAAGTTGGATGTAATTCTAAGAAGTCAAAGCTGTTTGTATGTATTTTCTCTGGTAAAACAAGGGTTCTCGGAAGGGCTTGTCATTTATTTTTCTATGACCTACAGATTGACTACTGATCCTAAATCTGTTTGATGATTGGTATATCATCATCACAGGCATATGAGAGGACACTGCAGAGAATATGCTCTGCTGGTCAACCTCCATAGTGATGCCATAGTGCTGAGTGGTTTTTAGTTACTGCCTTGAACCTATAATGAATACATCCTCTATAGCAATCAAAGTGTTAACTTTTGTCATCTCTATCCATATTTCCACCACAAAACTGATATGGAAACTCAGCTTTTGTGTTGCTTGAATGATGTAATCCCCCCAAACAGCTCACATTTGAAATGGATCAAAATCCCCAGCTCTAAAGAGCAAGCAGAGTGCAGAGTATTAAGGCAGAGCAGACTTCTGTGTGGAGAGACAATGTTTTTTTTGAAACAGGGTAGGATTAGAGACAGATTTACAAAGAGTCAAGTACATCAAGGAAAGGGGATATGAGCTGAAGGATGTCCTACTGCATATTACTTTAAAAGGTATGATTTTTCCTTTGTGGGAATGCTTGAACTTGACTTTTTTTCGCTTGAAAGGAACAGCTCTTTCTTTTCTTCTGTCTCTTAGCATAAAAAAGGAAGGCTTTTAGTGGTAGCTGGATTTTTTTCAGCTTACAGACAAGGAAAAATTTTGATTTCCTCAGGATATATATTTTACCTATAGAAAAATGGCCCTTTCATCCTCCTGGATCCTTTTTAATCCCCCCACATAATTTTCTTAGGTTCCCAAGCTTTTTTCACTCCATGAGGATATGCCTTTGGGTCATCCCGGTCATGAAGTTGGGAACCTGCAACTGTGTGTACCTGGGCCTTTGTCACTGCTGGGGACATTACAATGCTGGGGACATAACCACTGTTTCCTGTACTGAGCTTGACACTGACTATGCTGTTCCAGTCCTCCTGCTTAAAGATCTACTACATCAGTTCCCTCTTTTGTAGGAGTCACAGGCAATCAATCCCCAGCAATTTAGCTTCCCTGCAGCAATGCCTTTACCCAGAGCAAGCTGTTTGGAAAGGGACAGAAATTCCTGCAGAGAAAGAAGTTTCAGGAATTTCCAAATTCCTTCTCCTTCTTGTTACCAAAAAAAAAAAACTAACAATCTTTGATGGAAGGTCCTAGAAAATTGCAGTCTCTGTCATTGCTGAAGGATGGATGCAGATTACGGGGGAAAACGGGTTAAACAAGAGATAATACACTTCCAGAGCCTCTTTATTCCACAAAGAATGCTGACCATGACTATACACAGTAAAGGGAGAAATATCCTGGGGAGATCACAGGAAAAAATCCTGTTGCAGAAAAACAACATGCTTCAATAAAAACAGAAAGGCAGATAGGTGCATCTGTTATCAATCAGCTCTTTAGACAAGTTGAGGAGTCGTGGAGCAAAAGAAACAAACCTTCCCTCAGGCTCAAATTCCTCCTTGGAATTTCTCAAATCTCCATGGCTGCAGAGCTGTAATTCCCGGTCTGCTCTGAGAATAGCAGCTATCGCCACCTTCCTTACCAGCCCGATTACCCAGCCAGGGAAACCAGCAAAACTCTTGAGTACCTGTACAGAAACCACACTGGCTCACTGGGAAAAGGCAGGTTTAGCCCATTAATCTATCAAGCCAAAAAGTGTTGAGAAGTTCTTGATCATGTACATACTCGCTCATTGCTTCTTTATTTGCTTGCTTTCAATAAGGATATTTAAGTTGCAAAATTAACTTCCTGTGAAGTTGTTCTACCATACCAATTCAGCTTTTCTCCCTGAGCATGGAAAACTGCAGAGTGCATTACCGGTGTGCTGAGTGTCCATACGCTAATGTTAGCAGCAACCAAACCCCCGTAGTTTCGTTAGCATAAGAATAGGTTTGCTTTGTAATGAGAATGCTGACTGAAAAACAGACGTTTCTGTAAAAACGCTTTCATTTAAAGCTTGACCACATGTCCTTGTACAACACAAGCTTGACCGCACGTCCTTGTAAAACACCCTAGTCCTCAGTTCTGACTCCCAGCCCCCTCCTCAATCCTAGCTGCCCGTAACAGCCATGCGCTTCGTCTCTAACTCCAGGCAGCCCCGTCTGCCTTGTCCTTTCCTTGTCACAGAATCATACCGAATCAATCAGATTGGAAAAGGCCTCTGAGATCATCGAGTCCAACCTCGTCCTCCCGTCCTCTGGCACTGCGCTCCCTGGCAGTTCAAAAAGAGCAGGGCCTGAAGTGATTAATTTCTAATTTCTAAGGAAGAGAGGGGGAGGGAATTCAGAGAGAATGTTCTGGCCGAGTAGTGAGTGAATACACGTTAGTGTTTTGGTTTGGAAGGTCTTTCGTTCTGCAGATCCCTTCCTAGACGTGCACACTGAGATCGTGTAGGTGGCAGCAAAAGCAGTATTCCCCAGAAGTACCCTGCATCCGTGCTGCATGCTCTCTTTGCTTCCAAAGTGTGTTCTGTGCTCCTGGATATTTCTAAACCCTCCTCTAGCCTCTGGACTCTGACCTCAAACCAAGGAGAATTCAGTAATGAATGTAGTTAATTGGAAACCAATTATTGTTTCCAAGGTCAATAATGGGAAAACTGACTATCAGCAAATAACCCTCCTGAGAACACAATTCTGAAGGGATCCTGTGTTTTCCTTAACCAAACAATGCCATAGAAACTGACCAGATGTTTGCCTACTCAACTTACCAATCTACTGCCATGCTTTTCCTATTGCTTAATGCAGGTCTCACAAAACCTGAACTAAAAATATGCAGCAGCCACAACGGCATGCTTATTTCACTCAGACCAGGCTTAATAGGGTGTGTTGCTTCTGAATTTTAAGAAAATCGACAACATTCATATTGCATTTGCTAAAACAAAAGTTGGATCTCTTCTTTTTGGTTTCTGTATTTGGAAAGAAAAGGCCACGTTTCACTGTTCACCCTTCAATAAAAAACAGTAAAAGAAAAATTGTTTCCTGTGAGTATTGTGTATCTTCCTTGATCAGCCAAGGTTTACGTCATGGACAAATATGCCCATTTGTATTCAGAGCATGCAGATTCAGGATGCGCCCAACCTATTTCCCTACCACAACCTCATCATCCCCCGCTTCAGATTCCTCTGTTCGCCAGGCACCACCCTGATTCATAATCTCAAGAAAGTAGGAGATGCTTGATGACCTTGCAGACCTGCACAACAACTATGTTCACTGTGGATTTTCCAACCCAATTGATTGCCTGCTGTCTGGTAAGCTGGCTTTGCTTGCTAACTTCTAGAGCATGAATGCTATTTGCTTATCTGCCATCAGAGCGGCTCTCACTTTGGTGTCTCTTTGATGAAGGCCAGGGCCAGCACCTCTTCAGCATGCAATTTCATTTATGTGGCTTTCTTCACTCTGAATTTCTTCATCCAGTGCTAGTCACACAAGACCTGCAAAACAGTTTCACCTCCTCGTGCAGTGGTTTGTAGGCCCAGAAACATTATTCCATAGTGTTATTTTTTCCAGCTCCTCAAAATTAAATCATTCTTTTCCTATCATGAGTCATCATTTCAGAAGGATTTGCTTAAGTTCCATGTATATGAAATATATGCAGATGAGAAATGCAAGGTACATTACCTTTTACAGATCTGCTGATGACAGAAAGTTGCAAACTATGGATTTTTGTTAAATATAAAAAGAAAACAAAAATGGTGCAACAGAGAAATGTGTGAAACTGATCCTAATGCCTCAAATGGAAAAATTCTGCACAGAGGAGTGCAGTGCAAGTTAGCACAGGGTGACATCACATTTTGGTGTGGCCCCACCCTGTACAATCACACTTGGTGAAGCTGGGTTGTGTCAGGCTGAGCAGCCTTGCAGGAGTGTACTCTGGTGTTGCAGTGTCAGCTGTTGCAGACTGACAGCAGAGTTTTTCATGGAGCCACATCTAGAAACCCTGGGGTTGTCAGTTACCAGTTGTGCTTTGACTCCAAGTCAGATGCAGACATCAGAACTGCAGACATCTTAAGTTAGATAATGCAAATTCCAGTGCTGGTGCTGTAAAGATGGAAGACAAATGATCTCAGGTCAATGTTCAGCAGGGGTCTTTCTTACCCTTTTTAAAAGAATTTCTAAGAAACTTTTTAATATTTTCTCTCCAGTAAAGATGCATCAGTCTTTCAATCCCTGAAACAGCAAGGCATGATTTTTATGCAGACACTTTTTCATGCAGTCTATGTGCAAAATTCTTAGTGTAAATAAATCCTATTAATAAAGCAAATTATTCCATAGAGTATGATTTATTATAACATAGTTTATAGGGTCCTTGAAAGTGAGTAATAAAAGTGTTGCTATTCCTGCACAGATGGTTCATTTCTCTGCTCACTCTTCCCAGACTGGGCATATGGTTTCACTGCCACACTTCCACTTACTCTTCCAGTAGAACAAGTAGATCCTTTGGTGTACCTAGAAAATTTAATGAATCCTTGTCTAAAATATGTTGGGTGATTCATGTCCTAAACCTACCTGTTCTGCTACACTGACCACCAAGGGAAGCCCTGGGTGACTCATCTTCGTCATCAACATCTGCATTGCATATGTAAAAGTTAAATGAGATTCATTTTTCTGCTGGTATCTGCAATTGCTTCAGACATTTCCTAGCAAAACTGACATCTTTCAAAGAGTTCAAATAAATGGGTTTTTTTGAAAGCCAAGGAAGCACTTGAAAGTAATTTGACCAAAGGAAAACACTGATCAGCCTTTCCACAAATCTTTTTGTAACAGAGCAATTAATGTCTTAAAACTGTCCACAAAGTAAATGCACACAAACACAGGTGAGAAGAATGCACTAACAGGGAAACATACAGAAATCTGGATCCAATAAACTGAGACAGAGGAAATAGACAGAACCTGGGCAGAACTTACTGATGTTCTATATAAATAATATTTTCTAGTTTCCCATGTAAAACCCAATATGGAAAGTGTAGTATCCCAACTAGGCTAGAAAATTAAACTGAGAAACAGAAAAAATTCATCACTTTAGTGATCCCATCAAATAAACAGTGTTAGCAGGCTGAATTACATTATTTTCCTGACATAAACAGACATGGATACAAAGAAAGATAAATAAATTCTTAACAAATAAATGTCTAAATCTTGCCATTTCCTTTATAAAACTAGAGACTGAAGAGTATGTCTGCATTAATGTTTTGTTTTAGATGACAGAAATCTGAAGTATATATATTTGCATATATGATGTTTACAATTTGAAGAACTAATTTGAAGTTATCAACATCTTGTACCCCAACAATGTCAGGTAACTATGAGTTAAGAAGATTGGTACAATATCCTACCATTGTTTAGATGGACCACAATTTGGTTATAGAGTATCTAAATCAGCATAGTTATTCAGATGAAAAGCCTTGAAGCCCTTGTTGACACATAAATTGAAGAGACCAAAGAGATGGTAGGTAGGAGAAGAAAAAAAGTTTTTTAATACGTACAATCATGTTATGTTTTGACACTGTCTCACATTACATCCTTGTCTCTAAACTGGAGAAACATGGATTTGACAGACCACTGGGTGGCTAAGGAATTGGCTGGATGGCCACACTGAGTAGCAGTCAAGGGCTCAATGTCCAAGGGAAGACCAGTGATGAGTGGTGTCCTCAGGGCTTGGTACTGGGACCAGTGCTGTGTTTAATGTCTTTGTTGGTGACACGGACAGTGGGATCAAGGGCACCCTCAGCAAGTTTGCCAATGACACCAAGCTGTGTGGTGCAGTGGACACACTGGAGGGAAGGAATGTCACCCAGAGGGACCCTGGCAGGTTTGAGAGGTGGGACTGTGCAAACCTTGTGAAATTTAACAAGGCCAAGTGCAAGGTCCTGCACCTTGATTGGAGTGATCCCGAACACAAATATAGGCTGTGTGGAGAATGGATTGAGATCAGCCCTGAGGAGAAGGGCTTGGGGTGTTGGTGGAAGAGAAGCTCAGCATGACCCAGCAATGTGTGCTCAGAGCCCAGAGGGCCAGCTCTGTCCTGGGCTCATCCAAAGCAGCGTGGCCATAAGGTCAAGGGAGGTGCTTCTGCACTTCTGCTCTGCTCTCCTGAGACCCATGTGGAGCACTGCATCCAGCTCTTGGGGCCCCAACACGAGAGGAATATGCACCTTCAGGAGTGAGTCCAGAGGAGGCCACGAAGGTGATCAGAGGAGGCTGGAGCACCTCTTCTATGAAGAAGAAGAAGAAAGGGTGGGAGAGCTGGGGTTGCTCAGCCTGGAGAAGAGAAGGTTCCAAGGACACCTTATAGCACCTTCCAGTAGCTAAAGGGGGCTGCAAGAGAGCTGGAGAGGCACTTTTTACAAGGGTCTGTAGTGACAGGATGAGGGGGAATGGCTTCAAACTCAGATGGTAGGTTTAGATTAGATATTAGGAAGAAATTCTTTGTTGTGAGGGTGGTTAGGCACTGGAACATGTTGTCCAGAGAAGTTGTGGATGCTCCATGCAACATTTAAAGGGTGAATGGGGCTTTGAGTAACCAGGTCTAGTGGAAGGTGCCCCTGCCACTGGCAGGGGGTTGGAACTAGATCATCTTTAAGATCCCTTCCAACTCAAACCATGCTATGATTCTATGATTCTGTGTTATAAGTTCCAAATACTAAGTTAAAAAAAAATCAAATTGTTATAATTAAACTGATGGTATTGCTTAAGATGTAGGCAGCGTGTATTCCATAATATTCCATCATTGCACATAGAGGCTGAAATCACCGGTGAGAGATACTCTGTTGACCAAATGACAAAAAGGCTGCTGCACCTGCAGTTAAGTATAGTAAGTATAAAAGTTCAGTGTACATCTTCCACCAGTTTGCATAGCTGGTGCACGAATTCAAAGCTGCAATCAAAGACTGTTGTGCAATTCAGACCTTAGCTAGTATTTTGAAAACACAGAGGGAGGGGAAGTATTAAACTACTGAAGAAATATTTATGAAAAGGAAGGACACGAAGTAGATTGCAGTTTAATTAGGGACTACTGATCCATAAGGGAAAAAAAAAAACAAACAAGACTGCAGTTATGAAAAACTGATATTTTTGGACAGCACCTTGTTGAGTTTTATGATGAGCTCCAGCTATGCACAACACTGTGTAATAGCTTTGTCTGCCAGTGATATCCAGAAATATGCTCTCTGCAACAATTTATCTTAGAGAAACTTTCAGAAATCAGTCACAGCCTTTGTTTAAAGGTTTTCTTTTCGAAATGCTGACAGCAGCTTAGCTCTAGCATTGTCTACAGAGAACGCTACTACAGAGATACTTAAATGATGCTGTCACACAGAGTAAAATAAATTATTTCAATTGCAAATCAGCTAAATGTATATTAAATCTGATACCTATTCTTCCTTGATATAAGAAAGCTTTTTGCTTGCTCCAGATGAAATATAGAATTGTGCCCAAAGCCATATAAAGAGCCATTTTGTTTTTATTTTGTTTTTATCCTATCATTATCACTCAGTGTCTCAATTTAAGATTTGTATTTCTAGTCATGTGATAGCCTCAAGTTTTCTTTTCACTTCATTTTTAGAGTTTTGAAATTTTCAATGTACATATTGATAAATACTCCAGAGTCAAATCTCAATTTATTAATGTCTGAGATCTCATTATTTTTGACTAAATCTCATTAGTTTAAGACCTCACTAGTGATTTTTTTATGCTTAGGCTTATTAAAATTGATGATAACCAATGTAAATCACTTCTTTATATAAATGAGCAATTAGAAACAGTGTAAGCAATGACAAGCTATATAAACATTTTTTCATTAATTTTCTGATAAATATGTGAAACTTTCCCTGTGGAAGGCTGATTATAAATCACTCACAATCAATCTCTGCAGAAGCAACCAGCATAAAGAGGAGTCAGCCTGGCTTTCCTCAATTAAGTCTAAAAGAAATGAATTAGCTTTGCCTCAAAGACAGACTAAGTGAAAACAAAAGGAACATAACTTTAAACTGAACTTTGGATATACTTAGGTTCTCTTGAGAGAAACGTGTTTCAGTGTTGTCTCCCCAAGAATCCTTTCAGCATCAACCATAGGCCTTGTATATGGGATGGTAAAAAAAAGAGATGCATCTTTGTTAGCTCTGTGCAAACAAAACTCCTCCATGTGGTTTACATCACATCCTTCCCAGGCTGGTTCCTTCAAAGTTTTCTATACAGCCCAGGCTGGGTATTTGAAAAGTTGGAGCTTTATCTCTTCTTTAAAACATAAAAACCTTTGGGGGATTGGGGTTTTTTTAACAGATTATTTGTTTTCTCTTTGCGTACTGCACCTTTCTTAGTTTAGCTGCTTATCAGAAGATAATGAAAAGGTCTCAGATATGAACTGTTAACAATCTACATCAAGGAAACGAGACACAGAAACATTTAATGAAGATCTCTTATATGTTCATTCAGTGTTAAACTACAGTATGTGCTAATGCAATTTATTAATTTAACTAATATATCTCATTCTTCATGGTGTTTCTAGTCTCTCATCATGGGCAGATGGAAGGAAGAAGGTAGAGCACATGGCAGCCTGAATTCCTATTGCAAAAATAAGCAGAAAAAAAATTTGGTTTGAGAAGAAAAGTCAAAGATGAGGAAAAAGGGCACAGTTCATTTTCTTCCCTGGAACCCCTTCTGTGAAGGTCAGTTCTGATTATTCTGTACCCTGGTAACAGAAGACAGTAGATAATACTGTAAATGTCCATTCCTTCCTTCCAGAGGAGCTAAGAGCAGTCCGCCTCTCTCATTCTGTCATGCCTGCTAATACTTCTGTACATTAATTGCTTCTTAGATTTGTGTACTTACGTTGACCTCAAATTTAGTTTAAAAGTTAAATGTGTAAATGTTTGCAGGAGCAAGGCCTGAGTTTGTGTACTGGACTAAAATGACTGGTATGACCAGGGGCTTTTGGAGACTGGCGAAGGGGAGAAAATATGAGTTTTTCTCATATGTGTGTATTCTCTTTTTCAGTAATGCAATTTTCTCAGGGAAGTTTAACTGAGCCTTTTCATTTTCAGGAACTCAACTATAAGACATCTCAAGCATAGGCATCTTTTTAATTGCTTAAATGTAAGGGCGGACACAAGTTTTAGAACACTGAAAAGCTAATAGCAATAAGAAACAAACAGGATTACCCAATTATTTCTTCAGTCCCTCTTTGAATATCAGCTGTAACTGGTTTAGATTTTGTTACAATAATATAATATCTTTAGTAAATTAGGTACAAATAAAAATTGAAGGCAACTACGACTGAGCTAAAGGTATTTCTAAGCAAAGTTCATAGATAAAGATAAAACATTTAATGTTGTATTTGTGAATTAAATTCATTATTGCATTCAGTATATTACATTCATTAATCAAATGAATATTAAAACCTATATAGGCATGATAGTAATTGCATTGCCATTGACCAATGACAGAAGGAGGGTTTGATAGATATACAACAATTTGGTAAGGTAAAAATTGATTTGGCAGAAGATCCAAAAGCAAACAATATTCTCAATTTCACAAAGACAAGCTTTGAGAAACCAGAGAACTTATTTGTGAAGTCAGGGACTCAGGAATTCAAATATTGAGGATAATATAATTATTTGAAGTGAAAAGGATAGAAGTATGTGGACTGTGTCTCAAGAAAAAAGAAAAAGTTTTACTGAAGAGAGCTAGTTGAATAAATAACCACAAGCAAATCCCAAAACATTTGCAAAATGGCAAAGAGTCTTAAGCACAAAGGAAACGTTAACTGAGGGATGAAGAAAAGGACGGACAAAGTGAGAATTACCAAAAGGCAGGCTGAATTAGACTTTCAAAAATATACGAAAGGCAAACAACAAAAAAGATTCTTCATCACCATAAACAAAAGACAATAAAGAAAAGGACTGTAGTGCTATGGAATAAAAAGTGCAGACAAATGAAAGATAATCTTGGTAAAAAACATAAATTGCACTTTGCTACTGATCTGAAGTGAATACTTTTCCTCAGATTGAATGAGTACATTGACTGATCATGGCAGCAAAGTCAGTTTAGACAATGGCAGGAGTGTGAGGCAAAGCATCATTCAGAACAAGCACAGAACAGAACTCGAGAAAATGAATGCAAGACCTTGCATCTTCTCCATCCCATTTCTGAAAGGAACTGACCTGTGAGCTCACCAGCTACTGCCAGGTGGCTGGAGAGGAGCAAAGTTCACACCCATCACTAAAGGGATGGTTAATTTCAGCAGTGGAGTTTTTATGGCCCATCACCATGACATCCAGGCCTGCAGAACCCATATAAACTAGCAGCAAGTATAACTTAGGTGAAAATTGAAATTCCTAACTTTTTAATTTAATTCATTTTTTCCAAATGTAATTAATTGATTATTCCATTAGCCAACTATTTGCAACTGGATCTACAAACTAAACCTTAAAAAGTTTCAGTAATTTCATGTTTTTAATAAGACATACACTGTCCAAGTATTAAAGTTATGCTACTTCCACTTTACAATTTCACACATACAGAATTTTACAAGAGTTACTTAATTGTCAGCTCTTCTGTTGGAATCCAGGGCAGGGAAATATTAAATAACTCTTGTTTTTTGTTTTTGTTTTTGTTTTTTTTGTCAGCAAGTATCATTTATCATGAAATAAATCATATGGCAGCACTACACTTACAACTATCAGTCAAATCCAAACTAACTGCAGAGGAAATCATAATGGCACCCTAAAAATTATTTCACAGGAAAATTCTTCACAGTCACCTTCCTCATTTAATTTAGAAGGATATTTCCTGGTTCTAGGTAATAAATCTATTTATTCAGTAGGGAATAACAGCATTAGTGCTGAAATCAGCTATTTTGAGCTAAAAATAGCTCCCATTACTGAAAGACCATTTCTGCTTTTTGCTATGACAGCTTACAATTTCTACCATGTAGCAGAACAGACCAGATTTGCTGAGAAATTCTGTTCTGAGACCTTTGACTCTCTCAACTGTGAAGCTGGCTGCGGTTGCTGTCCTTTCTGTAAGCAGAAACCTGAGAAGCCGAGCAAGTGAATCAAAATGGAAATGGAGGAGCAGGGCCAGGTTGGCAACAGTAGAGATGAGTGCTTTTGTTTCTAAAAGAAGTGAAAAAATGCCTTGAAAGTCATGCACTCTCCATGCCTACACTGCCTCTGCAGCAACTTGCTTTCCTGTTCCTTTTGTAACGATTGGGGAAGACACTAAGACAGTGCTCCTCCTCACAGCACACTCGTGTTTGCTTTCCACGGTGACATAGCAGAGATGCAGAGAATTAGCACTAATATAACTTTCACATAAACATTAACGAGGAATGTTCTCCTTCACAAAGAGTGAGCATGATCCCTTACTGCCCGTGGGTGGAGGGCTGGTAAAGGCGGCTTTAATTCCATACTTGAATCTCAATTTTTCTTGGCAATGCCTCTCGTGTAAGTTGGCTGCTCTAAATTACTTTGCTGCCACAGTCCCCTATGGATCATTCCAGCTACTCAAAATAGCTGTTCAAAGTGAGGAAACCCCTACACAAGAAATACTCTCTAGGGAGAAATTTCAAGAAGTCTACAGTCCCTCTGTGCTACTGGGAAAGTGTAAAGAGACTGGCTAAGAAAACAGAATTCATCATTGTCCTTTCCATACAAAAAAAATTCATACTTTTTCATCTTTCTTTCTGGACTTGATTATTTGTTGACACCAAGCTTACCCCATTCAAGAATATGGGTAAGACTGATATGGGTAAGTTAGCTTCACACTAACTCTGTGAGCTCCGTGCTCTGCAGCTGGTTATAGCAATGAAAATGGGGAGCAGCTTCAGCACCATACAGGCTTCCATGCTGCTTCTGACTGCCCCAAAGCTCTGTTTTGGTATGCAGAAACTCTGAACCACTCTAACTGTTGGGCTTGGTAATACACCTAACATTTAAAAAAAAAAAAAACAAAACCAAACAAAGAGGTTACGACAATAGTCACAACAGGTTTTTTGTAACATAGAATTTCCTCCTGCACACAGGGGAATGTACCTGGCCGGTTACAGCCTGTTGTGCCAGCAGATTACCACAAAGAAACAAGATCATAAACAATTTTTGGCCCTGTGTCTCACAATCATATGATGATATCTGAACCTTCTTGTCTTCCCAAGCCATTCTTCCTCCAGATTCAAATGCCTGATTAATGTTATTAAAACAATTTCAGAACTGGTCTAGTTAAATTAGTGCAACCCCTCTGAATGGATATTTTCAAACCTGCTGGTCCTCCAGCTCCTGTCCTGCCCTTTATCTCTGGGTAATCTCAGTTGTAAACATGAATTCAGCAAACATCTTTCCAACACTGACTCACTGAACCTCCCCCTAATCCAAAACAATCTCCTTCTGTCCTTCCTGAAACCTCAGCCTGTCTCTCAGACAATACTTTGTTCATGTCTAGTTGTCAGTCAAGTTCAAAAAAGAGCTTTCACTATTTCCCTCCTTTCCCTCCTCCACCTGTTTTTTGTGTATCTGTCAGCAATCCAGACTCCTGTGAAGGAAGACCTGCAGCCTTAAGCATTAATACAAACCTCTTTTTAGATGATCTGGCTTCAAATATAAAACATCACCCTGCTACTTTTCTAACACATCAGAAAAAATACTATTTCATCTTAGTGTTGAGATCATTTCCCTCCTCATGTCAGCTGGTGATACTGAGCTGTATTGTCCTTTGTTAAACTTTCAAACAAATACTTCATGTGGTTTCATAGGTTATCCGTCTCACTGAGAAGCTTTCCAGAAATAAAAAAAAAAAGTACTTCTTTTTTTTTAATCTTGTCCTCCTCTGAAATGCCTCAGAAGCATTCTTACAGGCAATTGGTGTGCCTTAAAACCAAGGGACAACAGTCACAGCTAGTGGGTTAGGGCCTCTCTGACTGTAGTGAACTCTGTCTGGTAGCAGGTGCCAAGTCCTGAGTTGGAAAAGTTAGAAAAAGAACAAATTGAGGGGGCAGACAAGAGAACAGTCAAGACTTCAGGAAATGATGAAGTTTGTGAGCACGTGGTCCAAGACACACTGTGAGACCACACCATAGTCAAGATCGGGAAGTCAGAACTCCATACGAGACAGGATCCATGACAAGAAAAAGACATATCTGGCTGGAGCAATGTCACACAGATCACTTGCAAACAGCAAGTAGGATCCAATACCTGACTGAAAACTAGAGAGAAAACATTAAATCAACAGAAGACAGAACTAAGAACTAGTACTGCACATCTAGAAAGAAGGATGGGTAGGCTGGTATTAAAAGTAAATGTAGAATATGGCTGGATTAAGTCCACAAACTCTCAGATGTAGTTCTATTAGCACTTTAAGCAAATTTAATCCATTGTGAGTACTGAAACTAGTGGTCCTGCACTCCCCATCCATAATTTCATGTGCATGCCCAAGCATAGTTTCTTATTTGTATCAATACAAGCATCTGTGCAGCTGGGACATGAACTGGCTTGGGAAACCGATGCGAATTAAAGCTGATCACAATTAAAAACTATTAACCATCATTAAAACTAAGTAGTCACCATCAAACTTGATGCAGTCCACTACACAGCCATGTAAGTGCTTGTACTGGCACAAGGAAGGAGGCAGTATGGAGGTACAGACAAACAGCTGAGAAAGGAAAACCTTTTTATTTAGAGTTGTCACAACTCACACTAAGTTAATAAAAACCAGTGAAGCCCCAGCACTGGAGAACATGGTTCTCTGCCAGCTATTAAGGCTCTGCCATGGGAGCACATACAGCGGCAACCAACCACCCGGGGAATGATTCAGTCCAGCTGCCTTGGCAATGACTCACTGGCTCAGTGACTCACTCCTTCGCTGGTGGACAGAGCCCACTGCCTATTAGGCCGTCCGATAGTGTCTCACTGTCTCCTACTAGGGACTCATTCATCTGTCCCCAGCCATCTGCTGCTGCCTGTCCCATGTAGTGCAAGTACCGTAGGCTCATCGGGGAAGACGGGATTTTCTGCTCTTCATTTGGTCACTTACGAGCCTTTCCTCAGACTACGGAGTATTGCGACACTGAGTTTGTACTGTGTTATAGTACCGCTAAAAAATGCTTTCGGCGACCATTGATCCATGTGCTTTTCAACAATTTCTTCTAAATATTAGGAAAAAAAAGAGTCGCAGGTTATCAAGTAATGATCCGCGCATGCAGATCCGCGGTCCCTCCAGTGTGCGCCTACAGACGCACATGCCCTGCCCGGTCACTCGCTCCTTGTGCCACACATCCCCGTGCAAGTGACTCCGTATTTCTCGGTCACACTCGCTGGGCTCCTGGAAGGGGCGAAGGGAACGGGAACTACGCCTGAACGCTCGGCTGAGCTCCTCTTACGAGCGAGGGAAGCGCCTTACGGCGGGCGCAGAGGGAAGCAGCGCCGAGTGCGGGCGCAGCGCTGCCGCCGCGGCCCCGGAAGAGCCGGAATTCTCGGGCTCGCCCCTCGCTACGCGCCAAATGGTTTTGGGGGATGCTCCCCCGCCGTCTCTAGGCCATGTTCAGTCCTGCTTCCCCTGGCACGTTTCCCTGGCGACCACGGCCCGTGCTCCCCACCCATGTTCGGGGCGGCGCGGTCCGATCCCGGTGCGGCCGCCGCACCGCGGCCCCAAGCGCTGCCCCGGCCCCGCCGCCGCCGCCCGCGCTCCATCTCCCGCCCCTTGCGGGCGGGCGGGCTTCAGCGGGAGGGGCCAGGGCAGCCGGCATATGCCTCGACGGGCGTCGCCGCCACCCTATGGGAAGCGGGGAAGGGCGGGCCGAAGTGGCGACTGCCCAATGTGCAGCGCGACCCAGCGTGATGCGGGTACCTGCGGGGGTATAAAGGCGGCTGCGTGCGCACTAGTCCCTCGCTTACACAGTATGGCCGGCGACATTAGCTAGCGCTCGCTCAACGCTCTTCTCTGTAACAGGGGAACACACGGACTACAAGGAACCGAACCGCATCGCCCGCCCGCACCCCCGCTCGGACTGTAACCCGCTCACACACGCTCACGCCGCATCCGCCGCCGCGCACTCCGGGTGGTTTCGCCCGTTTAAAAAAAATTATCCCTCCTTCTTCTACTTATTCTTCTATTTTCTTTTTTTAAATTAATATCACGCAAATCCCCCAGAAGATAAAACCCACCCGGGACGGACTGGCACCCGGCGGCGGCAGCAGCGCGGCCCGTGCAGCAGCAGCGAACGGTGGCGGCCGGGGGCGGCAGTTTGGTTGTCGTTTAATTTCTGTGGTTGTTGGTTGCCGAGTTGTCTCACCATGAAGGAGAGCGGTGCACACTTCTTCGAAGGGACCGAGAAGCTGTTGGAGGTGTGGTTCGCCCGGCAGCAGCCCGCGCAGCAGGAGCCGCACCAGAGCAAGGGGTCCGGCGACCTCCGCACCATACCCAGGTCCGCGAACGGCCGGGGCGGGGTGGGGTCGGAGTGGGGAGAGGCGGCGGCGGGGACACCGCTGCCCTTGGGAGGAGGCCGGGAGGGGCGGGAGGGTCCCTGAATGGCCCGGGTGTGGCGGTGCTTTGGGGGGCGATGGCGGCCGCGCCGGGGAAAGGCAGGTTCCGGGGTGGCCGTCGGTGGGGGCTGGGCTCTCATGCTGCCGGCCGCCTTCCCGCCCTCCCGGTGACAGCCCCAGCATCTCCCCGCTGGGAGTGACCTTCCGCCGCCCTCCAGAGACCCCCCGGGCAGGGAGGCCCCTCTCGTCCCGGCGGGCGGGAGGCGGCGGTGCCGGGGACGGAAGCCATTCCGCGCCGCCACCTCGTGCAGCCCCGCGCGGTTCCCGCTGGCAACATGTGGCGGCGGCGGAGCGCAGCGCGGAGCCGGGCGTGTGCCGCGCTGGCCGGGAGCGCCGCCGGGAGAGCGGGCGCGGTGTCGCAGTGCTGCTGGCGGCCGGGGTATGGCAGCGGCGCCCACCCATCTGCGGCGGCTCGTCCCGCTCCTACGGCCGGTTTCGGGATGAGAAACCTCGGAAAATCCCTGCCTGTGCCGTACTGCGGGGAGCAGGGTCTCGGGAATGTCCCTCTGTCGCGGCGAGGGTTGATGGTTCCCTCTCATGTGGTCCGTAGAGCGCCGCTCGCCGAGGGAAGCAGGCGGTACCCGGGGACCCTTCGCGTGTCTCCCAGCGGTGCGGTGGGCACCGGAGCGAGGGAGGCACCGAGAAAGGAGTGCCCCCTCCTCCCCCAGAAATGTGGCTGGAGCCGCGGTTTGCACGTGAGTGTCCTGGCCGCGCTCCCGGGCCGCGCCGCCGCTCCCGTCGCTCTCCCCCATTGAGGAGCCGAGGCCAATGGGAGCGGGACGCCGCGGAGGGCCGGGCCGCGCCCGTCACCCAATGGGCATGTGGGGAATGCGCTGGCGCCGCGCTCGGCGCCGCCCGCGGCGGGGGAAGGAAGGCCCGGGGCCCGCTCCGCGCCGCTCCGCTCCCGGCGCACGTGTTCGGCACCGGCTCCCGCCGCTCCCCGCCCGCCGCCCAGGAATGTGCCTGCGCCGCCTTTGTTAGCGCAGGAGCCGATGGCCACCTGCCGGCACACGGGGCGGCTCTGGAGCCGTGCTGGGCGTGGGGCGGCTGTGCTGCAGATTGCCAGTGCTGTGTTTTGGAGGAGGACAGTGTAGAAACACTGGAGCTAGGTGATCTTCAAGGCCCTTTCCAATCCAGACCGTTCTAGGAGTATGTGGAATACTTAGACTTCTGACTGTGAGGGTCCAGCTGTAGATCCACAAAAAAATGTGTTCTGGAAATGTCAGAAAATGGTAGCTGCAAGGTTGAAGTACAAAGCAAAATTGCAGAACTATGGACAGGCTTGCAGTGACAACAAAAATGGTATGTAGGTGTGATCAGCTGACATAGTTGGACAAGGTAGGCTTGTCCTAAGCAAACAGGGCAAATCTGAAGGTTATATGCATGTGAGTGGTTCACCTCCAGTATGGTCAGCTGTTCAGCTTTTCAGGTTCGGGTGGTTGCTGGAGGATCTGGCTCTCAGTGTATCCAGATTTGCTTGTGCATATCACTATTACCCAATGGTCTCTTGTTAGGGAGTTTGAGCAAGAGAGCTTTTCATAGTCTATTTAATGTTTGGAGTATGCTGATGCTCTCCATTCAGAGATACATACTATTTGTCTTTTCCTTTGTTTTGGTATTTCTCAGTAAATTTCCCATGTGTATAAATTGGTAGAATTAGCTATTGACAGGTCTGAATTGGCAGTGAGCAGATAACTGCCTTTTTTTAAAGTAATGAGTAGCCCATGTGAGTGCATATCTGAATGTTCATGGTTAGTGGAAGCTTCATTTCTACTGTACCAGAAGCACTGCAGACTGTTTTTACCTCTGAGGTAATTTGTTTGTGTAACTTTGACTTGTGAAGCTATTTAGACCTTTCCGAATAATGCACTTAACATGGAAATCATCAAATGTGATTTTATAGCTCTTAGAGGCTTAGTGGTGTAGCAGGTACAGGGTAACAGCTTGTATAGTTAGTGTCCAGGCAATCCTGGAAGGAAAATCTTGGCTGAAATACTTGCAGATGATGTGAGCTGTTTAGGTGCTGGAGGAGTCCTGCGGTGTTCGACTTAAAATGTGAAAGATTCCAAAAGTACTCGTTTGACTTTGTGTTAATATGCAGATGTAGTTTAGAGATGGCATTCTGCAAATGCTTTCCTCACTGACCACATTCATGCTCTCCAGTGTTCCATTTGTCAGCTCAGACTCGTGTTTGCAAAACTGCAAACTTAACTTTTAAACTGCTCCCAGAGTATTTAATGTAGTTGCAGTGTGGGTACTGGGACAGTGCCTTTGTGTGGTTTAGATATGGCTGTAAAGTTTTAATAGAGTAGGTTAAAAACTGTTAACTGTTGAATGTGTGGTCTTTAACACAGTGTCGGTGCTGTGAGCAGGCTTTGAAGACTTTTGTGTTAATTGGCTCTTTATACAACATGTTAATCTAAGTTGCTTGCTTTCTGTGGTAGGAAGCTGTGACATGGCTGAAAGTGTTATTAACCTGAGTCCACTTGTAATTATCAGTGATACTGTGTTTCTAGCATGAAATGACCTTGTACAAACATTCTCTTTTGGAAAACTGTCAGAATTAAATCACCTGTTACAGCTGATAGATGCAAATTACAATCCTGAATACAATGTATCCTGCCATGCTAATTCTATAAAGGTGATTGAATGAGCTAGTGTATGTTGAACAGAACCTGAAATCAAAGCTGAAGCTGTGGAACAATAGCTAAATTAGAATCAAGTTGCAAACCAGTTGAGCTTGCCTTTTGTATTGTAATACCTGCTTAGTAGTGAAATGTGAGCCATTCATCTACTGAATGACTAAGCTGGTGTTCAAAGCTAAAAATTTCCATGTTGTGTGTGCTTGTTAGGGATTAGATATTTTAAAGTCCTTGCTGGATATCATCAGCAAAAAAGTTCTTGAGCTGATGCAATTAAGACTTGTTTCCACATTTTTTTCCCTCTTACGGGTAAACCTGCTTTTTGGATAAAAGTTTGGACTATGTGTAATGTGTTTCAGAAAAGATCTTTGTCATTTTAATACATTAAATAAAGGTCCCAGCTAAAAAGTATGGAACTTGAGCTTTACTTTGTTCTTAAGTTTTGGGGTATTTTTGCTCACTTGTTAATGAATTATGCAGAAAGGTCTTGTGGTTGAAATAGTTTCTGGCAAGCATCTAAATATGCCTGCCCTGCTTATATCCAGCAGTGAAATGAAGTTAATATTTTTGTGGTCTCAAAATAATTTGCTTTAATTTTATTACTTGTTCTCACTATGCTTTGTAAAGCATGGGCTTTTTTCTAAAAAAAATAGCCTTAAACTATGTATGGAAAATAGAGCGTTTGCTGAAAACATGATGAATTTGCTGCAAGCCCTGGATTTCCATGGTGACTATGTAGTGCATGCACTATCCCCACAGTAAAATAAGCTGTTTATTCCTTGAGATGATGTGCAGCTATGCATTTTCCATCTCAAGGCCTATCAGGATCTTTAATGTACACAAGTTTGAAACCATAAATAAATGATGCCAGTGTTAAAAGCTCATCTCTCAAGCATTCACCCTGAGGAATACTCTGAAATTGAGCTTATTTATGGATTTTTAATCTGTTTCCTATTTGTCTATATTACATGGAGACACAAGCTGGAGAAAACTGCAGCAACGAGCAGTATGGGGTGACACTGATATGACATTCTGATCCTGTGCTACACAAAAGCTCCCAGGTACTAGACAGTCAAGGATTTGATAGGAGTCCTGTAAATCCTTGCTGTGTACTGCACCCTGTAGCCGGAGTCAGCTCACTGCTGCACCTCTGCCCCTTCCCCCAGTCCTGGGCACTGTTCCCTGCCTGTTTCCTCAAACACTGAAGGTACAAGGAAGCTGGGCTGTGAGCCCTGCTCTGCTCCTACTCCTGCAGTGCTTTGGAACAAAACTGAAGGGACTCTGGAAAGAAGGCAGGGCTGTGCTAAGATAAGGGCTTCTGTCCTTGTGTACTTGTGGAGCTATTTTATGGGCAATGCAAGGTTATCTGGAGAACTTTATGTAAAAGTGCAGTCTTCCCCTTATCAGAATGGATATTAATCAATTAGATTTTAGATCTGGTTCAAAACTACTGGTAAAATGTTTTCTTGTAACTCAGAATTGTAAAGAATAGTTCCGCACAATGGAAAACAAGCCCTTTTAGTCTCACTACTACTGATTCTGATACTGCTTGCAGGAAGTGAAGACTTATGTTGAAGACTTTCTGACATTTTCCTGCCTTATCACTTAAAGTGCTGAAGCATTTGGGTAGTCACTGTCTGTCAAAGGTCTAGGCCCTTAGTGGGACTCTATAGAAAATAAGTAAGTAGCTCTTGGTGTATTCCTCAGAGGGCTTTCCTAATGGTTGTTTGCTCAGCCAGCAGAACAGGAAGACTTGGGGCTTTTGTTAGGTACCTGCTGTCTTACAGTGTGTTCCTTCTGGAAAAAATTACACTCAAATTTGCCCTGAATATTGCTTGTAAGTCCTGCTGTGCCTGCTGGGGCTCATGCTTCCTCAAACACTTTGGATGTCCTTGGATATGGGAGACTTGGGAATACCCATTGAGTATCTTTGGAGGTAAAGGATGGAGTCCCCATTCCATGTAACTGCAATAGTGGTGTAAGGCCCACAAGAGGAGAAATATGCAGCCTTCAGAGCCCCAACTGTGGCCATCTTTGTGCCATTGCTAAAATACCTTGGTTTCATTTGGGAGTGACGCTCTGAGTAGTTGGCTTGGGACTTTCTGTGTAAGAAGGATTTTGTGAACAGTACGGGATAGAATCACTTTCAATGTGGATGCAGTTTTCCACCCAGGTCCCTGTCTCTCAAGATAAAGTGTGTGTCCCTGGAGGACTTCTTAGGCTTAAGATAAGGGCAGTGTGAACAGTCTCTCTGTATATATGTGCTCAGAGCATATAGAGGGTGTGCCACTTCTGTGCACCCTGCAGATACTGCCTATGCAAACTTATCGAGTTGCAAGGGCCTTGAGCCTAAACTCAGACTCTGTGAGTGGTTCAAGGTAACCTATCTTAAACAGCAATTTTTAAATGATGTTATATTTCTAAGAGGAAGTAATTCATGTGCAGCTGTTTGCAGAGAAATACACGAGCTGCTGAGAAATGCTTTAAAATGCTTGTGACTTTTGTGCTTGAAAGCAATGTTCCAGCTCTGCTGATGATGTTTAGCCAGATTTTGTGTGTCTTGAATGCACCTCCTCTGTGTAGGCAGTTTAGATGTAGTCTGGATCATGGTATTGGTAGGAATTTGCCTGTTTAACCATAGCCTGCTAATGAGGTAACTGACACCTATGTGGCTCCTAAAAACACTTAGTAGGTACAGGTGAGGGGATAAAAGATTGTTCTGCAGTTGAATGCTTGACATTAGAACAAGGTCTTACATAGTCAAGATTAAATGGCTTATTACTTATGATACTGTAGAATTGTCAGCTGTTCTATTCTAATGAAAAGCTATGCAAGAGTATGTATATAACTTAAGCTGTCTTTAGGAGTTCCATATGATTTATTTCTTAAGAATTCCTGCCCTAGCGCAATACAGCTTTTCTTCACAGTGCTGTCTGGCTGCTTTAGCAAGTTCCTGTTACTGGGGTGGTGGGGTGATATGCTTGAGGAGGCTGTTGGTTGCTGATAGGAACGAGTTCTTGATGTAGTTCTTAATCCCTTCAAATTGCTGTTAGCACATTCCCAGTTGGCCTGAAACAGCAGTATTGTGTCTAGTATGCTTGACTCCTATTAAAGAATGCGTTTTAGCCCTGAAGGTAAAGGCTCAGAGGAGGCCAGTAAGTTGTGTGCAAAAGCATGGTTTTATCTGTCAAGGAAAACTTCCTTCTGACATGAAGGAGCAGATACAGTGCTTTGGAACTTGGTTGAGAGGAACTATTGACTATTCATGAAGCATACTTCCCATAATTAAGCTACTTCTCAGTTATAATAGCTCTTCCCTACTGACATACCTGGTCGGCAGTTTGAATGGAAGTTATTTGTCCTCTGGTAACAAGTCTGTTGATAAGGCACAAAATATTGCAACACAGGTACAGGAGTAAATTGTTAAACTTGATTTTTCTTTTTTTCCCTTTTGGGATGTTCTGCTAGTCAGGTGTAGAACATACAGCTTTTAACCATCCAAGCAAGGACAGTTCTTCACACTTGAGTAGATGTATTCCATTTTCATTTGCTATTCTCTGAGAAGGTGCAGTCATTTAAGGTGCATTGTGCTTGCCCATTCAAGAAACTAACTTGACTCTGGATAAGTAGCAGTTATTTGAAAATTTGCAAAGAGGATCTTACAGCTTTGGAATGAAGTGGTCAATAAGCCCACAGAAGTGAGAAGTCAGCCTCAAGTTGTTGTTTGCAGGTCTGCTGCAGAACTTGCTTCCAGTGAGAGCTGCCAACGACTGTCATGGGTCATATTCTACTATGCTTGAGTATAGGAAAGCAGTTTCCCAACTGGCATTGTTCTGATGTCTGGCTATGGGAAATAATTTAGGAAATAGTAATGCCTTGTACATTGTTCATTGATGGGGGAATTTTGAAGAGCAGAAATCCATGATGGCACTTCATTGAGAATCAGTCTTACTTGGGTACCCTTTTTCAGTTGTGGGCTTTGCTTCCAAGTTAAAACTTAATTATGAAATTAGTAGTGTTCTCAAATACTTAAATTACTAACTTAGTGGATTTTTACTTATTATTGAATAGCTGCAATACATGTAGTGATAGCCATTGAAATACTACTTTTAAGGCTGATCTTGTTTCTTCATTCAAGTGTGGGTAGATATTGTTTGTCTCAACTAGTGACAATTATATGGATCAAAAAAAAGTGGGGGGGAAGAAATACAAGAGTTAGACTTGTAGTGAACTTCATCTACTTGCTACAAAGTAGTCCCAGATGTTATTCCTTAGCTGTGCTTTAAACAATAGAACATGCCAAATACTAAGGTCATCTTGTTTAAATAGATTATGTTGGATCAAATCCAGCCTTTCTTTAGTTTTCTGTTTTTGGCTTTAAAATGCAGATAGATAGAGGCCTGTATCCCTGCAGAACTTCTCCCTAATGTGGCCGAGTCTCATCCTGGGTGCTGCAACGCTTTGTTAGCCTGTGTATGCTTCTAGAGCAAGCCTGGCATCCTGTCTGGTTTTAAAGCTGGAGGGTTTTTCCCAAATGCTGCACTAGACAGATCAAATTATGGCCTGGCCCTTTATTTCTATAAAGGCTGAACACAACATCTAGTGTATGCTTAGCTGTGGTTTCTGTAAAGCAATAGCGAGGACTTGAGCAAAGCTGTGATATGCAAAGGTCTCGTGCAACTGCAGATTTCAGCCATGATATCTAAGTGCCTAAATACCAGCTGTAGTACCAACAAGCACAACGGGACTTCCTTTGCATTGTGGGCTTCGCACTTAACACACAATAGTGCATTGTTGGTGCTACACTGACCCCTCACTGAACTACCAAACTTGTTACATCTTCCTCTGCTAATATGTGTCTGGAGCGTGGACTAGACATTTCCCTGAAATCCATGCACTATAAACTGAGCCACAGTGATACTTAAAAAGTGTCACTTGCATGCATAAGGGTCAGGTTTTGACTGTCTGACCGAGTAAGAAGCTTGTGAAGGCTGAGACGTATGCTCTTGCCAAGCCTAAGATAGTTACATGCCCATTAATACTTGGACAAGTACAAAATCAGATTTGTGATAATGTACAAATGGGGTTAGTACAGCTCAGCATCAGGGAACTCTCCCTCACCTTTCCCAAATGCAATGTCAGACTCTGGGTGTTTATTTAATGGCAGATAAGATGTCGGTAGGGGTGCTGGAATGGTTTGAACAATTTAATACATTACCTGCTTCAATTTACAGGAAGAGTGGCTGGCAAACTTAGGCTGGTGTGCTGTAGCCAGAGAAAATGAAATCCTTTAGTACTCTTACTAGCAAAATAGTATTGTTTTCTAGGAGCATTTAGAAGATAGTTTATATTGTATCTATTTCACTCTTCGCATTTACCAGCCTTTTTAAGGTGAGCAGCCACTTGCATTTTCATGTACACTTGAGTTTTAGGAACAGAGCTAACTCCAGTCAATTACATAAATACAGAGCTGAGTAAATGTGTGGGACTTGAGCTGAGCATTCAAAAAACCTTTTTAATTTGACATGGAGGTTTGAGTGTCTGTGCTGTCATGTCTGTGTTTGCAGAAAAGCATTTCATCAATGGTCACTAACTGGGGTAAACCTCACTTGGATTTTAAGTATCCAGCTGTATCACTGAATTTCTAAGTTGATCAGATGTGCACTTGATTATGAGGGGTTTTTAAATTGATAGGATTTTCTTAATGTATGTTTTGGTTGAATCATATGTATAAATATATATTTATGTAAAAAACATATATAATATAAACACTATTCTGGTGTAATATGTACTTTAAATGAGAAAATCCTCAAGTATTACTAAAGGTACAGAATTCAGTTTTAAAAGGCATTCTCTTGAATGAATGAATTCATTGAGGGAGAAGTTAAGGCATTCATTTGCCGACTGTTCATAAAGAATATGTGGATGTTTTAATTATACATACAATAGAATCTAAAACTTCAACTTCACAAACTAACCAGTTTTCTAAGGGGAAAGACTGGTGGCTGCAGGAGAAAGTGTGTTAATGGAATTAGCAGCGAGTGCTCTGTCCTGGACTACAGCCACGGGGCTTTAGCAGTGTCAGTAAAGGGTGAGAGGTCTGCCTCCTGAAGAAGGATTAGGTTGACAGTTTTATATGGGCAAGCTGAGCTTGCTTGGTGGTGAAAAATTGGCAATTTTTTTTGTGCTCCTAGCTCCTGCAGTTATTTCAGCTCTACTGATGAGCAGCTTATTTACTAACCCAGTTTTATGCTGGGTTAGTAAATCTCTTGGATCATGACATCTCTGAGGACAAGAGCCAGCACAAACCTGCAGGTGGAATATACTGTGGGAAGGGAGAAGTAGGACAGCTGGCAGTCTTGTAATTTTGTGACGTCAGGAAGCTGTATCTGTTCCTGTCTTATTTATAGCAAAATTTACTACATTGAATTCTACTAATCTGGTGTAGAAATAAGACTGAAGTGACAACCAAAGTAGTTTGTTTTTTTTTTTTGCAAGTCAGTCATTTCTCCTGAGTACTTGAAAGCTTTTTGGCTTTATTTGAGCCCTTGGTTTTTGTTTATTTTTTTTCAGACTCCTTGTAGAATGAGTAATATTAGTAAAGAATTGAAATATTAAACTTTTACCACTATACTGAATTCTAGTACCATAGCTACAATTTGCACTGTATGAAGGAGTTCTGTCATCCTGGTTGGTCAAAGAGGAATTCAGGCCGTTAAAATCTATTCATTTTTAGCTTTTCAGTTCAGTTACGAACTTGACTCTAAACTGTTCAATTAAAACATCTTAATGATAGCTTACTGGTTTATTACTGTAGTATTTGCCAATGGCTACTGTGGTAGAAGTGCACAGAGGTTCAGCCTAAGGCATACCTTAAGTTACCAACATCTGGGATGCAGGATTTAAGGTTATCCTGACTCACCTGGCTAGAAGCTCGAAGTTGCTGTTCGGCAGTTGTCTGCGTACAGCAGATCATGGTAACAGATTTTGAGGACTACTGAGCCATCAAGAGCAGAGAATGGAGTATTACTGTATTGTGAGAGACAGTCCCTGTCTAAAAACTCTTCCCATTTTGTGCTCTCGGATCCTGTAACTCAGTACTCTGGTCTCGTTTCGGCTTTTTACCCAGGGCTCCAGCAAGCTTTGGTTTGTCTAACCTATTGTTTGTGCTCTTCTATAATTTCTTCACAGGATTGAGTGGGACAAACTTCTGGAGAATGTGCATTGTTTGATCATAAGTGTGACAAAAACTGACAAGCAGGAAGCTTATGTACTCAGGTAAGGCACTGGCTCATTCTTTTAGTCCCTTGGAAAGGAAAAAGTGAAAGCTGTCATATGTGATTTGCTTGGCTGAGACTCCAGTCTTGGGTTAATGGCAAGTTGATGGCTACAACTTGCAAGGATCTCCTGCTCAGAGGTGTAAATCTCTTCATAGCTGTGTTTCTTTTTTCCTTTAACCAAAAGGATCGACAGAGCTGTGGTGGCTTTGCACCTCATCACTGAATTTTGTCCATGGGTAAATAAGTGTCCCCAATACAGAATTTCAGTATTACTTCAGCAGAATAGGCTATAGGTGTCACAGATCAGCAAAAAAACCTTACTGGTAGATCAACCTTAACTGCACATAATACAATCAAGTGGAACAACTCTTGCAGCTGACCTAAGGGTATCTGTAAACCTGTAGCTTTCCTGGAACCCTGGAATTTTTGTTGTGTGTGCTGCAGTTAGTTGTGAGGACACTACTTTTGCCATGTGTTTTTCATCTTGTAAAATACTTTCTTGCTTTTTGTACATGAACTTTACAGATACATTTGACATTCTCTGGTTTACTTCAGATTACAAATACTGAAGTTTTTGTACTCTAAAAGACTGCCTTGAGGGCAAGGTTGTTCTAAGAGGAAGCTAGTCAAAGAAACTGTGTTCTAGTTTTGTTTCTTCAAGCTTCATATATTTAAAACAAAATTCTGGAAAGAGTAACTAGTTGCACTGCATCCTAGACAAAATTTAACCTTGATTTTGAATTTGTAAACAGCATTCCAGATTGAGTTACTTAAGCTGACTTTTACTCCCATTGTTACATGATGAAAAGATATTTGTTAAGCATGTTTAAATGTTCTGGATGTGATATCAATGCCTATCTCCAGTTCATCTGGGCTGTAGTTAGCCCATCTGACTTGGTTTATATATAGTTAATTTCTGTATCTTACTTGAGGCATATCATACAGCTGTGCCTGTGTACCCACTTCACAGCATGTTTGTATTTCTCAGATCGTTTGAGGGTGTCGAATGTGTGTGCCTTTTCCTGTAGTGTGACAGCTCTGTAATACCGTGCTTGGAGCCGGTGTTTGTTTTGGGAAGTCATAACATCTCTCAAATGTTAGCTGCATTCTGTTGATTTGATCTATTTGCTGAGTGCCATATGCTGAGTGTTCACTTAGAGTAGGGCATTTGGTTGGGATAAGGACCAAGACCTGACAACTCCCTCCTGGATTGTTTTATGTCAAGCACTTAATATATTCTTAACACCTCTTTTGCAGTGAGAGTAGCATGTTTGTCTCCAAGAGACGTTTCATTTTGAAGACGTGTGGTACCACCCTCTTACTGCAAGCACTGGTTCCCCTGTTGGAGCTTGCTAGGGAGTACAGTGGGTTTGACTCAATTCAGGTAAGGTGTCAAAAATCCTCCTTGGAATTACAAAAAGATTTTTGCTGCTGTTTCAGATTCACTCTTTTTATTAAGTATGCTGAAACTTGGACATTTATGTATGCTTCCCATAATGGGAAGACTGTAATGTAAGATTGCTCTGCTGTAGCAGTTGCCCTTTTATTTGTCTCTTAGTGGATGCTAACTAACAAATGTTACTGAGCTGAGTTACTTAAGAGTAACCATGCCCATGCTGTCTAGTGGAAAACAAGTTTGTAAGTAATCTGTCTCCTGAAGCTTGGAATTTCAGATAGGAATAACCCTGTGCTTCTGAAGTGGGAATACAGACAGCAGGGTTTTGACATTGAAAACTTAGTCCTGTGAAAGTTCGTGATAAATGGTTGCATTTTTCTAAATTCTTAGATTCAAGATGGATGGCTAATACTCAATACCTAAGATGCACCTTTATTTTTTCAGAGCTTCTTTTATTCACGTAAGAATTTCATGAAGCCTTCCCACCAGGAGTACCCACATAGGAATTTCCAGGAAGAAGTAGAGTTTCTTAATGAAATTTTCCCAAGTAAGTTGATGAAACTTCAGCCAAATTGGGTGAAAGACTGATATTATGTGAGAAGTGATGAGCAGTACAGTAGGTACAGGATGCCAGGCCAAGAATTCAGCAGTCCTTGCATAAAGTCAAAAGCTATGAAATACTTATTTTCTGGATTTCTGATGCTAGCTTGCCAAGATCAAAATTTAAATTTTACTAAGCTGATGTTTAGCACCTTGTCTAAACTGGGGTCATCTTCACACTTCCAATCACTCTGCAGAATTCTGAAAGCCCTGTTAAAAAGCTAGGATAGTAATTTAAAGTAGGTAATACACTGAAGAAAAATGTGAGCTTTTAGCAGAGAAGTTACTATGCTAAAACCTGAATTTAAACATTTAATGCAGTTTAAGACTTACAAGAAGAATCTTAAATATTAAAGTGACAGGTTTTTGAAGGAACATGGAAGCTGTGGTACTCATCTGAGTTACTTGAAAATAACTGAATCATAAATGCATTTAATAGAGGCTTTAAGAGTACCAGGGTTTCTCTCTGTGCATAGCTAAACTGCAATATCAATTTCCTGATAGTACCCTCTTAGCTGGGGTGTCCAGACCCATGTCTGAGGAAGCTTGTTTTTCTGATTACTAATTTTGCATTCCTGAAGTTAAATGCCTGGTTATTTGATACAGCTGCTGACTGCATCAGTGAACTTCATGGGGTTCTGTGAAAGGCCCCTGTCTTTAAATAAGAAATAGATATAATATTTTTCATAAATGTTCAGCTGTGGTGCATTAACTGGAGGCTTTTTGTCTTGTCTAGATGGAGCAGCTTATTGCATGGGGCGTATGAACTCTGATTGCTGGTATGTATGTGAAGAGTTTGAAGTCTTTACAGTAGAACTTGGTGCTGTCAGTATGTGCTACATACTTGATTTGTGCTTTATGTAGGTACCTGTACACCCTGGATTTCCCAGAGAGTCGGATATCCAATCAGCCTGATCAGACACTGGAAATTCTGATGAGTGAGCTTGACCCAGTAGTTATGGACCAGTTCTACATGAAAGATGGTGTTACTGCAAATGATGTCACTCGTGTATGTTTGCTAGAAAACTGAGCCTTTTGGGGAATGGTGGAAATTGGGCACCAAAATGCTTCATTCACTTGCCTTTTGATACAAGGGATTTTTTTGTGGTAGGAGAGATGTTGTAGAAAGTATCAGGTTAATACTTTTGGAGGAAAATGGATTAAACTCAAGACTGTTTTGGGGAATATAACTTCCTGTTTTCAATGCCTTTCCTCTAGTGAAAACAGCAATATGCAGTGCTTTGGGTGATGGGAAGCTTTTAATCTGAAGAATGTAGGAGAATTAATAAAACCACAATTTAGTGACTTTCAAGGATATAGATTATGAGGAGTAAGGCTTAGACTGGAGATAAGGAATGCAAAGTTTAAGTAGGTATCAAAATCAGGGTTAAATCAGGGAGCCGTTTGGATGAGGGGAGAGGCTCCTTTACCCAGATGGGGAAGTCATGTGACATGAACAAGTTTTCCTGACAAATACACTGACTTCATCTTATTTTCCATCTTAGGCTTTGATTCTCACACTGTATTTGCTATAGAGATTTGGCTGTAGCCCAGGTACTGTGTGGTAAATCTAAATGCTTGGGATTGCACTTCTTCCTAGGGTATAAACTAGTACATCCTTACTCTGGAGTCAATGTGAACAGCCTTCACTTTGTGCATAGTGGTTGAAGAGAAGCTCCATTTTCCATTTTAGCAGCAAAAGCAAATATGTTTCGGAGTTCTAAGCTGTTTCCTTGTCTTGGATGGATGCAGCTGGGCTCTGTAAGAGGCAGTGTGATAGCTTGCAGGCAGCTTGTCACTGCCATTGATGTAGTGACAGGATGCAAACCAAGGTCATCCACAGTGGTACGTGTAATCAGACTGACTTCTTGTTGGGAGAATTCTGGTGTACTCTTTGCTAAATAGATGTTCATTCTGCCTTTGAGTTAAATCTAAACAAGTGTAAGGATGCCTTATAAACAGAGTTGTTGAACTTTGTTTCAGATGAGTGGAATTCGTGACCTGATACCAGGTTCTGTTATTGATGCTACAATGTTCAATCCTTGTGGGTATTCAATGAATGGGATGAAATCGGATGTAAGTTTTACACTCATTAATAATTAACATTGGTAAATAAAAAGAAATAAATATTTGGTGGTAATATCTTTTTTTTTTTTTCAGGGAACTTACTGGACTATTCACATCACTCCAGAACCAGAGTTTTCTTATGTTAGTTTTGAAACAAACATAAGTCAGACCTCTTACGATGACCTGATTAGAAAAGTTGTAGAGGTTTTCAAGCCAGGAAAATTCGTGACAACTCTCTTTGTTAATCAGGTGAGTTTTCTTGCATTAGCTTATCAGCTGATGAAATACATATAGACACAAATGAAGCAAGGCTAGAGGTTTTTACTGGAGATTAACAGTTTCCAGTTTGCCTCTATATTTGAGTGGTAGTTTCTTTGCAAAGTAAAAATACTCTTCAGTCTTGCATGTACTAAATCTGATCTTCAGAAGACTTCAGAAACAGTAAGATGCAGCATCCCAGTCCCAGAATTCTAATTACTTCCTATGTAGTTCTGTATAGGCCTAATTTCTTGCCTTAGCATTTTTCTGGATTTGCCTGCAACTGTCAGTTGTAGAACACATGCTGTTAATAGTATTGCTCTCAGCTAATCATAGAACCACAAAATGATCTGGGTTGAAAGTGACCTTAAAGATCATCTAGTTCCAACCCCCTGCCATGGATACTTTCCAGTAGACCTGGTTACTCAAAGCCCCATCCAGCCTGGCCTTGAACATACCAGGGATGGGACATCCAAAACTTCTCTGGACAGCCTGTTCCAGTGTCTCACCACCTTCACAATGAAGATTTTTTTTTTTCCCTAATACCTAAACCCACCCTCTTTCAGTTTAAATCTGTTACCACTTGTTCTACCACTACATGCTCTGGCAAAAAGTCCCTCTCCAGCTCTCCTGCAGCCCCCTTTATGTACTGGAAGGTCCTGTAAGGTCTCCCCAGAGCCTTCTCTTCTCCAGGCTGAGCAACCCCAACTCTCTCAGCCTGTGTCCGTAGGAGAGGTGCTCCACCCTCCATAATTGTTCACAGAACAGCAGTACTGTATGTAGGGAGCACAATCATTGCTTGGGAATGAAGCTTCCTGCACCACTGTCAGGAAGAGTTATAAAACATATTGGTAAGAACCGTATATGAAATGCAGTGTGCTAATCCATCTTAAATTACAGTTTTTAAAGTAACTTTCCCTTTTTTTTTTGTTTTCTAGAGCTCTAAATGTCGCACAGTGTTTTCCTCTGCCCAGAAGATTGAGGGGTTTAAACGTCTTGATCACCAGATTGCCCAATTCAGTGATTATAATTTTGTTTTTACCAGTTTTACAAAAAATCGCCAGCAACAGCACAGTTGATTAAGAATGAAGAAAAAGCGCAAAAAGAAATCCCGTATAGAAGGTGGTGGTTGCTTTCTAGTTAATGATTCAGGGGGCCATGCTTTCCACTCCCACCGCCTTGTAGTTGTGGAAAGCTCTAGGTGTAATCATAGTATAACCATTTTGAATTGTATGCATTATTATATCAAGGAGTTAGATATCTTGCATGAATGCTCTCTTCTGTGTTTAGGTACTCTATGCCACTCTTGCTGTGAAATTGAAGTGCATGTAGAAAAATCTTACTGTATGAAACGTTACAACACTTGTAAAAATGATTCAGGTAGAATTACACACAGTATAGTTTTTCTCCAAGTATCACCAAAAATTCCCCACAGACAAGGCTTTCGTCCTCATTAGACTTCAGCCTCAACCTACTCACTGGGGACAGTTCTCTGTTAAATTGTCACTCTTTTTTTTTTTTTTTTAATCTATGTTGTAATTTCAGTCTAAAACAGTTTTTGATGAACTTCTATGATTTCTAATGAAACTGATTCCTAATTAACACTTCCATGTTCGGAGAAAGTTCTTAAAACAGTTACAAATTGTTTTGCTACTACAGGTGGTGGTTGATTTATTTTTAAATCAGACTGACTTTTCATGCTCTAATAAAGCTTTTAGGAATTTGCTCAGCTCTCCTGTAGATCTGGGCTAATGCATTGGTCTTTCACCTTTAGTAACTCGGGTATCAGTACTAGTGCAGGCTAAACTTTGTCTCACCTCAATGGTCATTTGTCTGTCCACATCCCCGAGCTGTCACGCCGCCGCGCAATGGCAGAATTTGATGAAGGTCCAAGACTTGACAGGGGAAGAGCTGAGCCAGGCTTCAAGTGCTTTGGCGTAATTGTGTGACAGCTTTGCAAAGTGCAAGTTGATATTGGCACAGGCATTTTCTGTCCCAGTCACCTGTTATGTCAGAACAGGAAGCTCCTGAGGACTGGCAGCTAGGGCTAGTGGAGGAGTGGAATTTGCCAGTCTAGGTCTGTTGATTGGTTTGGATTGTTCTCAGTAAAACCTGTGACCTGCCACTTCTGTAAAGAGTGCTTCTAAACTGGTCCAGTGTCACCTCATTTTGTTGTTCCAAGCAAAGCTAATGCCTCTGTCTTGTGACAGTCCTGTGACATTGTTGTGCATGTGACTTATGTTGTACTTGATTGTTGTGACTTCATCTGTTTTTTTCCTCCTAATTGCTGAGGTGGTTCCTCTTACTGTGACTTGAGGGCATTAAGTGAGGGTATAGAACAAGAACTGTCTGGGACACCTGGACAGAAGTGAAGTAGAATGTATTCATGGAGCATGAATAAGTGTGTAATTCAAAGTCACTTTAATGAGTATTGACTAAAATGCAGGCTTTGAAAAGCTGGCACACTTTCAGCTATGTTTGTTTGCAAATACTGGGATTTTAACAGCTGTGAGACCAGCATGTTAACAACAAAATTGAGATTATTTTTCCCCTCTTGTCCTTGCAATGTTTTGACTCTTTCTGCAATGGTTTGATGCAATGGTTCTTTTGTTCCTTCCGTATTTATAAATGAAGCACTTTTTCAGTGCTTCTAAACTAAAGTCTGCTTGGTTAGAAATCAAGTGGTTGGAACATTTTGATTTTTTTTTTAATTTTAAGCATATTATTGATGTTCTTTACTTATGTTATCAATTACTTGCTGTAAATGGCACTAATGCTTTTTGGTGTTAATATTGAGGACCAATATTTCAGTGGGGGTTTTTTTGTTCTTGCATTGTCCCAATTGTTCTGACTTTTTTGGCTTGAGGTCCTTTAAAGTAGACTGAAGATCCCTTTTCAAGTAATACTGAAAGAATGCATCTTACAAAAAGAAGCATAAGCCTCGTCTATGAAAATGAAAGCTGTTGAATGGGTTATTGAACTATCTGGGTGATCAGGATGGGGGGAGTATGGTGTTTATAATTTCTGTGGTGTTAGACTTTGATCATTTAAAAATATCTGTACCACAACTTAACGCTTCAATAAAAGTTCGCTTAAATTGTTTGTAGTGATGATCCAGCAATTCTATCCTTCACTCGCTTTCTGCTTTTTGGTACCAAATGGTTTAATTCTGAAATAGATCTGTGTCCTTACTGTCCTAGTCTGCACTGCTTCTGTAGGGGATGCATCTCAACACACTGGCAGTTGAAAATGAGGCAGCATGTGAAATGAAGCCAAGTGAAAATGTTGTGCTGTTCTTGAAGCTAAAACTGTTCCTCTAAATGAACACAAAAATTTGTTGTCTACATTTAACCTGTATCTTTTTCTGGAGCATTAAATATTCTAAATAGCCCTGTGAGTTAAGACAACTGCTTCTAAGTCACAAACTGGCATACATTTATGTACTTAAGCTTAGACTGGCTTTGAGAGTTCAAGGTGAGGTTTATCTCTTAAGGTAAAGTAGGCAGGTAAGCTAGTGGCTACCAGTGTCAGTGCTAAGCAGATGCAACCAGCACAACTGAAAATTCCCTGAGTCCCTGTGCTAAATCCTACAGGAAGAGCAGCTGCAGTTTAATCATACCTCCAGCAGTGCTGATATTCCCCAAAGTCACTTAAGTATTGTGTTGGTATTGGGAGTCTAAAACCTTTAAATTGTTCAGTTCTGAATACAGTTTTCATTAGTCACCCAGAACCTTATCTGTGATGTTACATATCTCTAATGCTGTTCTAGATAGTAAACAGTAATTTGTAGTTCTTTCAAATACTTAAGACTTTAAAAGCCCAACAAACTCTGTGAAAATAAGAAATTTTGATTTGCAGCATCAAGGGATCCTGTTTTAACAATCTCAGCCATGACAAATTAGCAGTCGTCTACCTCTGAAGAGTACTGTTGGAGCGAGTGAAATAGCTTGTCAAGACAGTTTTCTTTATTTAGCAGCTGTCCTGGTTAACTGGAAAGGTCCCAGTCAGCTGGACAGAAGCAAATGTGATTCCCATCTACAAAAAGGGCCACAAGGATGACCTGGCAGCCTGACCTTGTTGCCAGGGACAGTCATGGAGCATATGGTACTGAGCACTGTCACACAGCACATAGAGGACAATCTGGCCCAGCTAGCATGCGTCTGTGAAAGACAGGTCCTGACTTGACCAACCTGATCTCCTTCCATGGCAAGCTGACCCACTCAGTGGGTGAGGGAAAGGTGGATGGTGTCTATCTGGATGTCAGTAAATCCTTAGATGCTGTGTCACAACATGCTGGAGGAACTGGGTGCACTGTTTGCTGGGTAAAATACTGGCTGGGACTTCAGACCCAGAGAAGGGGGTGAATGGTGCCTCATCCAGTGGCAGGGGGGATCTTTAAGGTTCCTTCCAATTCAAACCATTCTATGATTCTGTATTAGACTGTGTGGGGATGGAGGAGATGGGCAGACTGAAGGTAGCATGAGTAGGGCAGGAAAGAGGATGAGGCAGTTCTGTGCCTGAGCACTTGTGTCCTTTCAATGTGAGGCAGAAAGGGGGATGCTGACACCAGTGCTGGCACCAAGCCACCTGAATGGGCACTAAAAACTGGTGGTTTTCAGTCCTAGACCTTTTCTGTGGTGTGTTGATGCCAAAGAGATGACACTGCTCTGGTACTTACACTTGGGTGAGATGACTCTAGAAACTCTACTGGCCGTCAATCTGGCTGCTGCTTTGGTAGTGCAGGATAATGCGTTGGCAGAAATGTTTGCCAACTGGTGTGCTGTAAACTCAGGTTTCCCCAGTGATAATCCCAGAATCAATGCCACCGCTATCTGTGCTTGGAAATAATGCTGAGGATACGCTCCCAAGATGTGGAGTTCTCCCAAGCTATTTCAAATTAACTGTTCCATTTGCTTCTATTGCTTGTTATACACTGTAGTTACAATACTGGAGCTGCTGTTGTATTTTAAAAAATAAAGCCAGCCCTACAGAGTCTTGTTTCTGCAGCTGCCTGAAAGCCATACCTTTATATAAGTTTTACGTTCTCTCTAACATGCTTAGTTCTGCCTTTGGCAACTGCCATTAATTTTAAATATATGTGTACAAGTGAAATATGTATAGTCACTTTTAGGAGCAAGACCAGACACATGAATACCATAAACTCAGCATTTTTCATTCCTGGATTAGCTAGAATGTGAACACACATTTTTATATCATGTAATTCCTAATGCAGGCACTTTACCTAATCCCTAACTCTAAATTATGTCATCTATAGCCTTCCTGTTATTTTCCCTACATCTTTTTCCAGATTATATTTATCCTCTCAATCCATCACTCTAAATTTTTCTTAAATACTAAGATTTCAAAGTAGCATGTAAGGCATCTGCCCATTTAAAGGCACAGAATCACAGAATTATTTGAGTTGGAAGGGACCTTAAAGATCATCTGATTCCAACCCCCCTGTCAGGGGCAGGGACACCTTCCACTGGACTGACTTGCTCAAAGCTCCTTCCAGCCTGGCCTTGCATTGTCACAGGGATGGGGCATGTTCAGCTTCTCTGGGCAAGCTGTTCCATTGTCTCACCACCCTCACAGTAAAGAATTTCTTCCTAAACCACACCTTTGCTCATTCAGTTTAAAACCATTCCCCCTTGTCCTGTCACTACACGCTCTTGTAAATAGTCTCTCCCCACCTTTCTGGCAGGCTCCCTTCGGGTACTGGAAGGCTGCAGTTAGGTCACTCAAAGCCTCTTCTTTTCCAGGCAGAAAATCCAAATTTTCTCAGCCTTGCCTCATAGGAGAGGTGACACATCAAAAATCACCTTGATATCCCTCCTCTGGGTCCATGTCCTTCCTGTGCTGGAGGTCCCAGAGCTGATGCAGCCCTGCAGGTGGGGTCTCAACAGAGAAGAGCAGAGGGGCAGAATTCCCTGCCTTGCCCTGCTGGCCACGCTGCTTTGGACACGTTTGGCTTTCGGGGCTGTGAGTGCCATCTCATGTCCAGCCTTTCACCCACCAGCAGCCCAAAGTCCTTTTGGGAGGGCTACTCTTGATCTGTTCATCCCCCAGCCTGGACTGACATGAGTTGCCCTGACACAGGTGCAGCACCTTGCACTCGATCTTGTTAAACCTCGTAAGATTCCCACGGACCCATTTCTCAAACTTGTCCAGGTCACTCCCATTCTTCAGGTGTGTCAACCGCACCACTGTTTTGTGTCACCTCCAGTTTTGTAAAGGGTGCACTCAATCCCCTCATCCATATCATTAAAGAAGATATTAAATAACACTGGTCCCAGTATAGACACCCCAATATTGCCCTCTGCATTAGAAAGGTGTAAAGTTCTGGCTTGAGTTTGCAAGGTAGCCAGAGAAATGGAACTTTCAACTCTTATTTCCACTAGAAAGGGACTTCTGGCTCCACAGTCTGATTTCCATCTTCAATTTCATTGCCTTACTTTATGGACAGAAGTAAGTATTTGGTACTTGTTTTACACTATTAAAACTGCTGCACCAACAAAGTCATAGAGAGGCAAGGAAAAACCAGCATAGGATTGAACAGAAGTGAAAGTTGCAGTTTCAGGACTAAGTTTCAGCTTCCTCTCTGTGTGGACAGGAGTTAACACAGATGTAACAGAACAAGACAAAATGTTCCAAATCATTGTTCTTGCTCAGAAACTTGGAGCAACTTGGTGCCTCTTCATCATCTGCTTCTTCCAGAAGAGGCGCTGGCCTCTGTGCCTGCCAGAGACTGTTTGCTGAAACACACCATATGACAGCTCCATCAACACACCAGCCACTCTAGCTTTACAGCCGTCTCCAGTCCCTAAATTTGGACTTGTTTCTTTCGAAGAGGAACTTGCTAAGTACCTGTCAGCTTCACTAGATTCATCTTTAACAGCACTGACCTTAAAAGTTAGGAAATATTTAGCCAAATACAAGTTCAGATTTCAAACACAATGTTAGAATCCAAGCTATAAAAAGGTAGATTAAACTAAAGGATTATTTCTTAGCTGCAGTGATATTTTGCAGCCAGAACCCCTAACAGCCTAGGCAGCAATAGCACATGTATTCCATGGTATTTCAGGATGAAACTTAAAACTAACCAGAGGGCCTAAGCCCTTGAGGGCTATTCTCTAATGGTAACCCTCTCCAAACTCTCTTATTTTTGTTAAAAATGCTTCTCTCCTATTCTTATTTCCTAGTGCTCTTCTAAAGCCGAGTGCTGTTGCATTATCTTAGAGGAGAGGGAAGAATGTGTATTTATTCACTTATTAAAGTATCCTCAACACTGTTACAATATCCTGCAAGGCCCGTATCATCAGGTCTACTCATTGTATGTTCACTTGATGAGGCTTGGAGACTTGGGCTCTTTATAGGCTGCATCTTTCCTAAAGCCACATTATCAGCTACATTACAGGTAGGATGCTCTATCCAAACCATCTCTCTCACAAGCCCAAATTTGCCAGTTTTAAGGGTTCTTACAGATGTGTATTTTTCAGACAGTGCAGAAATTGTTTTTTATTATTTGATGTCCTAATATTTAATTATTTCTAATTATCAAATCTTAAAATCTTATTTAGAGTGAAAATCTGATATAAAACCAAAAGTGTTGATGGAGCTGTTGATTTAAATAAAGGCCTGATTTATTTATTCCCCTAAACTGTTGTGAAATATGGGGTGGGGCTTAGAGGAGGAGGACAGAAAAATAAGAAAATTACTCATTCCCCTTACAGAAGGTATATTTTCCCTAGTGTGCTGTAGTGAAAGCTGGCACATATAGCAACAAGATAAAGCTGCAAAGGCTTCAGGGTATAATTGCTGAGGCTGCAGTGCCTACAACTGAAGGATACAGAGCACAAAGCTGATGGGGCTAGTGAAAGCAGTAAAGCAATCAGACAAATGGCCAGTGTTGTAATTGTCTGTGTTCTTGATTAATACTGGGTTTAATGTAAGTATTTCATTGGTTCAGCTGTCCTTGCACTGGTTTTAGGCAGATAATCAACTGTAAATTCATAGGTTTTAATGTTCTAGTTTTAAGCACAGTAAAAAGTTTATTTGTAGTTGTATTCTGTTGTTAAGTGTCATGACATGAAAAAGCTGAACAGTTTATATTTGTGCCTTTCAGTTATTCCATTTAGTGTGTTGCTACATAACAGAAAGATATATCTTCTTATTACCTGCTCTCTTAACATTGTAATCTCTTAAATACTTCATTCCTCAAACATTTAAACTATGCAGACCACCCAGAAGGGCTCAGCAGAGAAGTTTCAAACCAGTAAATTTCTCTTCAACTGCTCATGTTACTCTGTCAAGCAGTTGGTAAGAAGTTAATCAACTACTCGAAAAAGATATCTGGTCTGATTTTTCACAAAGAATAGTCCAGAGACACACAGAAATCACATTTAAACCAACTTTAATAAAACTGTCTTAACTCCTTTTTAAAGGATCGTAATCCTAGCTATTGTTAGTGAATTTGAGTAACTGCCTCTCATTGTGCCACTGCTCAATTTCTTGTAGTAGTCAAGGGGAATTAATAGACAAAAAATAGATGGTTACAGAAACAGATGTCCATACTGAATATCTCAAAATACTCAGGTTTTTCAGTTTATGTGATGGTAACTCAATAAATTTTTACAATCTCTGTATTTCATGTGTAATACACATTTTAGATACAAAGTAAATACACACTGGTATATATTTATACATATAAATATGGAAAACTATAAATGACACCTAAAAATAAGCAGTTCTAGACTACCATTTTTGTAGCAGTTCCTCAAGTTTTATTATTTTGGAATCCTTTATTTTCAAGATTGTTTAAGACTCTGTAAGCACTTTGAATTATTTTGATTGCTCTATCTGCAAATCTAACCAAATTTCACTCTAGCAGTGGAGCCTGAGTTCTGAGACAATGTGATGGGCAGGATCTGTTGTTCCAGGAAGTTTCTGTTGTTCCAGGAACCATACATCCTATACCATTTCTTAATGGACCTCTAGCCATCCACAGAAAGATACATTTTAATGCGTTCTGGAGTGAAATGGGATGATTTTAAGTCAGGCCTTTTTGCAGATGCTGGATCCTTCATTCTACTGCCTCAGGGACCCTATCGGAATCAGTGGAATGGTTACTTGTATGCTGAGGAGAATAGAAATGTCACATGCATCTCCCCCCTTAAAAGGATGTTCTGTTGCCATTAGAAAAAAAAAAAAAAAAGCAGGATTTTACTGTACTGATAAGCAGGCTGGAATACACTTAAATCTGATATAATCTGAAAGCACACAGGAAAACAGACAACTGTCTCTTTAAATGCTTTAAAGACCAAGTGGGAAGTAGACATGACCTATAGGTCTTCTTCTTGAGGCCTGGGCTGCTGGTGAGTCATGAGGACTGCATGCAGGAATGGAAGTGCTTACTCTTCTCATAATCCTGTAGATCATTTCTACAGCAGGGAAATAATGTTAGTTACTTCATTTCACAGAGGCACCAGTGGCAACTAGAATGTTAGAAATGGTGGTAACATGGAGAAGCTGAGTGCAATGATCCTTCATTGGGAGTTACCCTAAATCCACAGAATTATGAGGATTCTTTTGATGAGACAGTCTTAAGGCTACATAAGTATATGTATATGTATATATATTCTAAATATATATTTATATTTATATAGAATATATTCTATATATATTCTAAATGCTATATGTATATATATTCTAAATCAGGTCAAGAGATTTGAACTACTCACCCTCTTCTGAGTAACCAAAATGACACTCATTAAAGACACCAATGTAAAGATTGAATAGTGTAGAAGCTGAATACTTCTTGAAGTTTTTGCTGTCTCCAGCAGTGAAAATACTCATCATAGTATCTCTTGTTTCAGTGCTGGATTAGGATTAGTTTTATACTGCCTAAAATTCTTGAGCACATTTCCTAAAAAAAAAAAAAAAAAATTGCAGTTTGGGAATTCCAGAGAAGCAGCAAAGCCAAGTAAATGAATAATTTACTGCTGGTCACTTTGTGTATCTGCTAATATGGGAGAAAGAGCTGACCAGAATAGCGTAGAAGAAGGAAAGAGAAGAAATTATTTGTTGCTTCTAGTCACAAATTCAAGGCTGTTGCCTGTTAATTCTGAGCTGATTAGAGAAACTGAAGGAAAAGAGAGATGTTGGCAGTGACCACTGCTCCTGTCAGCAATGCCAGATCTGGCCATTCTGTAGCTCTTGCCAAGCACACAATCCCTTGCTCAGACTGGTCCAAAGCTGGTCTTTCCAGCAGTATCTTTCCATCTGGATTGCTCCCAAAATGAAGGTGACAGAGGGGTATTTGTAATGCTTGTAAAACTCTGCCTTGCCTTTTCTGGTCTCTAGAGAGGTACTGGCTGGATAAGCTTAAAGGAACTGAAATGGTGCCAGTTACACATCATTATGTGTTTTAACACACTGAATATAAGAGAGAGCAAGTCCAAGGTGTTACTCTGTAGCTTCTACGAGGGAAAAAACTCTCCTGCTTCCAAGGGACTTTCATGCACAGTGGAAGTGTACAATATTATATAACTATTACTTAAAGACAAAAAGTTTTGGGTTTTACCATAATACCTTCTGAAAAATTATCCTCTTCAAAAATAAAGCATTTTTGTATCTTAAAATTGGTACCTGGTGGTTTTTTCATAAGAACGTATATATCTAAATGGCAACATAAACTTCTGTTTGTTTTCTTTGCAGGGGGATTCTGAGCCCATGATAGGTATTAGTGATTGACCTTATGGCTAGGATGTTCAATTCTGCCATTTGGATGTCATGTTCAATCCTTTAAGGAGGATAAAGCAAAAATACTGGATTAAATTACAGATATGACAGTATAAACTTATGGGCATCTTCTCTCGTCTCCTATAATTTTGATGCTCAATTACAGTACGAGCACCCTGGCAGATTAAGCAGTACTTAATAGCAATCTTCTTTTAAAAAAACTGATGTAGCACATATTCAGATTAGTGTTCTTTAGTATCAGTCACCATTCAATCAATAACCTTTTATTCAGTATAAGCTACTCAGAATGCAAGAACTGCAATAAAAAGTTATGAAATTAGTTACAAAAGAAGGTGTTAGAAGGTTATGCACTGGGGGCCTAGTACAAATACAACACATGCTTGTAAGAAATAGGAACAGAAAGTCTTGAATTAATTATGTGTGGAGGGTATTTATGTGTTGCTACTGACTGTAAAAGATGATCCTTAGTGTAAACAACTTGCCTTCAGAATCTCCAAGAGAGCAAATAAAGACAGCTAAAAAAGTCAATGCATCAGAATTCAGTATTTTCCATTTTCATTATAGACTTGTATAAAGTGCCTCAAGTCTATCTACCATTTGAAAATACATATGAGAAAGTATAAATTGTTCTCCTGTAAGAGCAGATCTCTATGGGGAAAAAAAATCACTTCAGCAGTAAGTGCTGCTGAGGCATTTTCAGACAGATAATAACTCCCTCCAAAGATACCTAGGTCCAATTTGGAATTTGGGCTGACAATTGTATCTCCCTCTTGATTGGTTTCCAGGAAAAAAACAGCTATGCTTCACTGCAAATGTAAGTAATAAAGGATAGTAAGGTCTTCAAGCCTTAAAGGTAATAGATCTTTGGTTTTTTTAAAAAAACTGCCTACCTGCTTTTCTAGGGAAAAAAACCCAACAAATTAAAATTATTATTTTTAAAAAAGAATCTGTCCTGATATATGTTAGAAATCAAAAGTGTACATTCATACATACTGAAAATATCATGAGTTTACTGCAGGCTAAATGAGACAGTTGTCATCAGTGAGTTTATTTTCTTACATAAAAGTGACAATTTCATTCACAGATGCTATAAAAGTATAGATAAACTCTTGCACACTTTATCTCCTGACCTGTATTTCTGACTAGCTTACAGAGACTGCCATTTCTTTGCTCTATTCATGCTTTGAGCCAGCTACACGTAAGACCAGCTTCTTTCCAGCACAGTTCTGAGCCCAAGTTAATGTATCCTGCTTCACAGCCAGTCTTATTAACTCAGGTTCAGCAACACACAAACTGCAGCTGCACAGCTGCTATGCTGGCTGGCTCAGGGCACAGGCAGTGAACCTGTCACTGTCTGCACCCATCCATGTGCATGTACCCTCAGATGACCCTAGGCACTGTGTGCTCTAACAAAAGCTAGTTTTAGGGATTGGTTCTCCAATTAATTGCATTTTAATTGCATAATAAAAACTATACTGGAAATGGAGTAATGAAATCTTACAGGATATGGTAATGTGAGTTTTTGTCAACATCACCACAACAGTGTGATGCCTAAGCTGGTCTATGAACTAACTTTAAAAAAAACCAAACAGACAGATTCATACAAATATAAAACATTTTAAGAGATCCAACTGTCATGGGAAAGATTATCATGTTGCATTTCTGTCCTTGTTTTCCAAACACATTATCTATCAAAGAGTAAGGTGAGTCAGGAAGGAAGCACTACTGAAAGAATGTGGTCAACTCTGACAGTGTCCTTCTTTCCACTTTTTGCTTGGTGTTTCTGAATGGTATTCTTTAATCAGTGTGAATGGTAAGTGTGCTTTGGTATAGATTCAGGTCCTTCTTCACCATTCATTACTCTTCCTTACTCGTGAAAATAGAGGCAAGACATGCAGTCAGTGGGTCAGTGCACCAGCTTTGCACACAGCTCCTCAAAATTACTTTTCCAGTAGCCTTAAAGTCTTAAAAGTCACAATACTTTTCAGTATTCCTACACAGAATTCCTGAAGAGCCCAATAACAGCCTTTTCCAAGTACTGATCTGTAGCAGTGGGATGACACAGCATTTCAGGCTTCTCCCCAAAGGGGCCCCACACCCAGATGTTTATCATCCCCTTCCCTTAGCCAGACTCCCCCTGAGAACTGCCTGTCAAATAAGAGACATGGGATGATTGGGACATTCACCCTTAAACCCCCTTCTGCCTCACTGGGTTGGTGGGTTTGCGACCCCTCCCCTTCCCCTCTCTCCCGGGGTTAAGAGGGCAAGCAAGCCATGTGGTCATTCCGTTGGGAACCATCAAGAAGCTGTCAAGAGATAGAGTCCTGCAGGAGCTGTTGCTAGATTCAGATGCCTGCGGGCCAGGAATAAACTCTGGATATAACCCTCCTCCAGGACTCCTCCTTTTTCCTCCACCATTCATCTTAAGTGTCTCAGGCAGAGACCACCACCACCTCTGGAGCTTGGCAGGTCTGGACTCACTGCCACGTGAGCTGTCAGTGTCTCTTGGGGTTGAACACCTCAATTGCTGCTATTAAGCTCAGAGGCAGGGGTCAGACAAGCCAAGGCACGTCCCACCGGCGATATTGGTATTACTGCAATACTGATCCCTTTGTGAGTAAAAGTAGTAATTGTAGGCACACCAAATGTTGTGATACGTTAAGTGACAACGGGGACTTCAGGGATTTCCACCTCTTGTGTTTTTATCTGCTGTCATTTATCTACTGTGCCATATTCCTGTGTTTCTCTGTACAAGAGATAGTGGAGTTAAACATCTGGAATTAGAAACAAAGCTGCTAAACACACTTTATTGCTCAGAAAAGGTTTCACCTTTTGGGTTTAGCTCGCTCACAACACTGTCTGCAGCAGTGACCACCAGGTGAAGAACACAAGTCCATATGGTGTGCTCCCTACTGTCAGCTCAGTTGTGTCCTTGGCCTGATAGGATTTGCCCATGTTATTATTCCCAGTGGATCCCTTCTTCAAGTACTCATCCAATCTCCCATGGAGTTAATATAAATTTTTGTCTTTATAAATTTTTGAAAGGAATGTAATAAGCTTGCCAGCTTTTTGGTTTGTCATTCTGAACCAAATTTGAGAGCCTAGAACAGCCATACAGTGAGACAGATCAAAGATCCACCTAGCCAATTCACCTAGCCAGTACCCTTATCACCTAAATCAGCCCATAGTTAATGCCTGGAAAAAGCAGCAGAACAGGCAGGACTACCATGCCATGGTATTTCCTCATTCCTCAGCAATCTTTATCTCAGGAGTTTCTGAGCCAGAGAATGGTTGCATTTCACCTGCCCTTTTACTATTCAGTCATGTGTTACATCTCACTGTAGGCTTTCATTTTTAGAACCCCAAAAATACAGTACCATCATCTAACTTCCATGCCTCACTTTCCATCTTTGATTTTTAATGAGTTTTTCCTCACCAAATAATTTAGAAATATGTTTCATACTTCAAATTTCCATGAAAATACAGTAATAGTTACTCTTCATTTTGAAAACAGACAATTTTCTCCTAACCTGTATCAACAACTTATTCCTTGGCAGTTTAGTTTCTTTTAAGAGACACAGTCCACTGTAATCTGTTATGCAAACAGATCTTTGTTTTTTATGCAAGTGCATGAACTGCAAGTACAACAAGATCACTGTTTCAGAATGGCTCTTCTATAAAAACAGTTTGAAGCAGACCATGGACAATGGTGACCAAAAATCAAGTCCAGGCCAAGAAGCCTAAAATTTATGTCACCAAAGATTTTATAGTCTCATGATTCTGATCAATATGACATTTACCTACAGCACTCAAGAGTACACAAACAATCTTCTGTCTTTTGTTTTCTTTTACAGCGCTTGATTTTCCTTATCAGGAAATGTTTGCCACCATCTTGATACTACAGTCATAGCAAGATGTATTTCTTATTTGGAATTCATTTTAACTCTGATTTGTCTCAATATCCTTTGGTAGTGCAAAGGGCAATTTTCACCTTCTCTGCGTAATTTATACTTGATGTTTATTCTCCTTCCCTCCAGTGTCTCATATGCACAGTATCACACTCTCCCTATTTAAACTGATTTTCTTAGTCTCCTTTTCTGGATTTGGGGGTTTTGCTGTTTATGGAGCAATACATTTTTAGTAATTAAGGAGATACACACAGACAGATAACTGAGTCAGTGCATCCTTCTGTTGGTTGTACAACTGGACTTACTTATTAGGCTACTCCACTCTATCCTGCCTCACTTTCGGCACTTCTGTCCTTCTTCTTCGGAGACATAGAATGCATTTACGATTTCACCCGCACAACATGAACTAACACTGAAAAGGCAACGTTCTTACACCTTGTAGTAATATCACAGTAAGAAAAAATAATACATACAGTATTGACCCTCAGGCTTTTATGCCCACTGACCCATTTTCTGCAGGTCAGTGGGCATAACTACACAAACACTAAACCACCAGGAATTCCAAATTGCTGCCAAGTTACGCTTCAATAAAAGCCTACTGAATCAAGACTCTGATGATTCTGATGCAGATTGATTAATAACTGATTTTTATTTCCTGCACTGCAAACCACTCTGGCAGTTCTTGAGGTGTGTAAAAATTACTTTTAACAACACTTCACTAACAAGCAAAAAGTTTTCATGTAGATGGAAACCAAAACACAACTCAATAAAAATATTTCGCTTCAATAAAAAGTAAGCCATGGGAACACTGATCAAATCAGTGAATAAATATGAAAGAGAAATAACTTTCTGGTTTTACATGATTGTATACAAAAAAAATTCCAAGGGTCATTTATATCAGTTTGTTTAAAATGCATTTTAAACAAATACTCTCCTGTGAGGAAAAGCTGAGAGATTTGGGGCTGCTCAGCCTGGAAAAGACAAAGTTCTAGAGGTACCTTTGAGCAGTATTCCAGAACATAAAGGGGGCTGCAAGAGAGCTGAAAAGGGACTTTTTACAAGAGCACAAAGTGATAAGACAAGGGGGAATGGCTTTAAACTGAAAGAGGACAAGTTTAGTTTAGATATTAGGAAGAAATTGTTTATTGTGAAGGTGGTTAGGCATTGGAGCAGTTTGCCCAGAGACATTGTGGATGCACAGTCCCTGGGAGTGCTCAAGGCCAGGCTGGATGGGGCTCTGAGCAAGTCAGTCTAGTGCAAGGTGTCCCTGCCCATGCCAAGGGGGTCGGAACCAGGTAATCTTTAAGGTCCCTTCCAACCCAAGCCATTCTCTGATTCTATGAAATACAAACAGGCCAGCTGGGATTATATAAGAGCTTGGCTCTGAATAATAATTATTCCTGGTGAATTTTGAAGTCAAGGTCTTTCAGGTGCTTTCAACCCAACAGGAGTAAGAATTTTCATCCTGGTATCTCAAATAACTGATGCCAGATTATCTGAGGTCCTGTAAGAGATCCCAAACTTTGACATTTCATAAATTAGCAAGTCAGCTCTATAGATAGACATCCCCTTCTGATCCAACTGGATAACAAGTAATTTAATTTACTCCCTATCTGTTACCACCTGCTTCAGAAGATTGTCACCTGCCAAGTTGTACTGAGAGGGATCCCTGTTTCAGAACTCCATGAAGGACGCTGCAGCAGTTCTCAGCTTTGCCACACTACTCTCCTCCTGACCTATCACTCATAGACATGAAGATGCATCCCTTCTACATGTGGATACAGCATCAAGTTTTTTCAGGGTGCTCCCAAGGAAGGAGCATTTGAAGCTCTTTCCTTGTGAGGAAGTTGGCTGCGTGCAGGAGGCAGCATTCATTACTTTTAACAGCCAAGCTCTTTTTCCCTAAGGAAGACAAGACAAAATGTGTCTCTTCGAGGACTTTTGAGCCCCACAGAATAAGACCCTGGAGGGAAGAGGGAGCTCAGGAAACATGTGTGTGAAGTCAGGCAAAAATGCCAGAAGACTTCTGTGGGTGAGCGAGGAGCAACTCCAAACTCAAACACGAAAAAGAAGCATAGAGAGGGTGGAATCAAGGACAGGTAACCTGTGAGGAATACAGACACATTGGTCAGGTATGCAGGGATGAGGTCCTGAAAGTTAAAGCCCAGCTGGAACTGAAGCCAGTGATGGGTGTCAAAAACAACAAGAAGTGCTTCTGTAAGGGACAAAAAAAAAAAAAAAAGACTGGGAAAAATGTGAGTCCACTGCTCCCCTCCCCTTCCTACTGTACAATCTCACTTGGTTATTTTAGACTAGACACAGTAAATAGAAGCAGCTCTGTACCCCTTACTGTATCTACCCTTCTTTGCTTTGTCTAGTAGAATTCCTAGGATTTCCTTACATAATGTTTAAGGAGTTCTGGAAAAGACAAAGGCACATATGCAAAGGAAACAAGCAGGTGAGGTTTTTGTGGGGTTTTTTTTGGGTTTTTTTTTTTTTTTGGTCAATACCTGTGAGCTGGTTTGAATTGCAAATTCCTAACAGAAGAGGCTCAGCAATGTAGCTGCAGAGAAATGGAAATAATCTTCTGTAATGCTATCAGCAAATTACCTTTTTCCTGGGGCTGATTTACCTTTTGCAACCCCAGCTACAGCCAGAAGCACACACTAGTTTCTTACAAGCTTTTTCCTGCATGTCTCTGCACCTTACAACCCTGTATTATGGCATTTAGATGTTTCACATGGTAGCATTTCACTGAGAGTCTCTTCTGACATCCACAGGCAATCATCTTTTGTCACATCATTGCTTTTAGTTATATTTCCAACTGAAAAGAAGCCTAGGAACTACAATGCCCTTCTCCCAAGGCTGTCAATTCAGCAAACTGCACAGATACAAAGATTAAATATAAGTTGTGTGTGTATATTTGCACACATACGATGTATCATAATTTTTTAATGCTAAATCCTATGTTTTTACACTACATAGTACGAAAGGCTTTCAACCAGAGACTCTCACAATCTAAACAGACAGAAAAGAATACAAGAGCTTAAACAAAGACTCTTATCTTACCCTGTGCTTTTACAAAACATTCAACCTTTTACTTAGATAGACTAGTGCCAGGGCCTCACAAAGAAAGTAATGTGTTCAGGAGGGAATGGAGAAAGGGCACCTCCCTTCTGCAAAAGGATTGAGAAGGAATTTCAAATATTAAGATAAAAATCAAAATAAAATGGAAAAGTGAGACAAAGTAGTAAGCCAGAATTTGTTCATTATGTGTTTCAGTGAACTTTCTCTGATTTCCTGTAATGTACCTCAACTGCAACAATGTTTATTTGCTAAATAGATAGTCCAAGCCTCTAATCTATGAACTTCCACAAGTAAAATTTGCAAACTACATGGCCCAAAATAAAATACATATTAACGTGTTTAAATTGGAGGTAAGCCCACAGAAACCAGTGCATCCATATTACGTACGTAGATCGTAAACATGAGCATTTATTTTAAATTGACCATTTAGTTCTCACTGACTCAGAATTACAGAAGAGCCACCAAGTAACCAGCCTCTGGCAGCACGCACACATAAATCTGTTCAGCACTGACACGAGTGTTAGCTAAGGCCTCAGAAACCCAAAATCTGCGTCCTCGAGATGTGTATTTTCATATGTGTCTCATCAAGCAGTTCAATCTCACTGGCAGGCTCCGAGGACAGTCTCTTTTAAGAGATAAGTTGTCGAAATACTCCTGCCAGGATAGGAAAGACCAAGGTAAACCACTAATGCCCACGGCAAATTTAGCCTGACAACGCGGTAATCTCTTCTAAAATACCTTTGGCACTAATGCACCAAAAATTTCCCATCATCCAGCTGCATGCCCTGAGTCACGATAACTGGGAGACTGAGATGAACCCGGATTCTACACGACACTTAGGCTGATTTAAAAGCAAACAAATGTACTTGCTCCTTCACAGCAGTTCATGCCAGTCTGTGATTTACACAGGCTGATCTGGCACACATTTACATTCCTGTGAGGGCTTTCCGTAGTTTTTAACTGTACCTCTTCACCTCCCCCCAGCTATAAAAAGAGAATGATGGTATTAATGTAACATTACAGAGGCACTGTCTGTTATGACAATTAATTTAAAAAAAAATATTTAGAATAGAGAGTTGATTCTGCTTTATTGAGGTAGAGTTTTTTTTTAAATCACAAAAATTTTATCTAAAGTGAGGAAGAGCTGGTGCAGAAACTAAAACGAAATACAGACAATGATACAAAATGTTATTTTAAAATATCTGATAATTAACACTTGTAGAAAACCAAACATCTGTTCCACAGCTTTTATTCCCTGCAGTCAAAATTTGAGCCTTTGCAGTTTGCCTGCTGAAAAGGTAACATGACCCCGCATCTTTTTCTGTATTTAGAACAAATTCAGATTTATGGGCTGTTTTTACCACAGCAGTATGCAACATTCCAAAACAAGCTCTAATAAAAAGTAATTAAAAATTATTAAGATCTGTAATTTTTCTAGTAAAAGGAGCAGTGCATTAGATCACACCTATCTGGACACAGGTACACACTTGATATGGTGCAATGATGACATTTATGTCTTTCTTATGGAAGTTAAGGAGAGGCTGGAAGAAAATTTTCAGCGATTTCCCTTGCAAACAGTTTTTATTTAACATTTTAATTAATGACTTCATCTCAATGAGTAGAGAGACACCTTTGATAAAAAGTAAGCATATGGAAAGAATATAGCATATGGAAAGAAAACGGGAAAATTATAAAACCAGCGTAAAACAGAATTATGGAGTGCAACATTGTAGCAAATGTGGAATATGCAACATTTTCTCAAGAAAGGATGTTCTTTAACGTTTGATCTTTGTGTACTTTCAAGCCTAATCAACAAGATGGGAGATTTAATCTGTGAAACAGAGAGCAGCCCACAAGTTCTAAGTGATGTGCAGGTGTTGGAAAGACAAATTACTGGTTGGTAGAATTGTCTTGCTAAGCTTTAGGGCCTGGCAGATTTTGGTGATCTCACACCCAGAGGGAGGTTAACAGAGCTGGGCAGAAGGATGTACCACTGACAGCACACACAAAGAATGCAGAATTTATGGGCCACACGGACATTGGGCAGAATCCCCAAAATAAGGAAGAAACTAATAAACCTTACCCAGCAACTGTGCTGAATCAGCTCTGACTGGGTAAAAGGCAATTCTGCAGGGGGAGATCCCAACCACCGACTCATGGATCATTGACCCAAAAACCCATTGGCCCAAAAGAAGAGACACCATGGGACTGATTAGCATGAGAAGGGAGAGAATCATTAACCAACAGAGGGTAGAACACTAATTAATATGAGAACTATGAAACTTTTAGCCAATGAACACTAATTCCTTTGTTTGCTGACACGTATAAATAGCAAAAGGTTTTGATAGTTGTGCTTGATTTGTGGAATTCCACTGGGCACCCAGGCTTGCAGAACTCAGAAATAAAATAATCAATGTCTCTCTCACATGTAATTATTGGCTTATATTGTGATTATTGTTTCACACTGGGAAACAAATCCGATTTTTATGGACAACAACGTCCTGCACTTATTAATTAAGATATTATCTCAGAAACCCTGGTCAGAAGGATGTATTTGGTGGGGTGTATTTGAACCTGTCAAGATAGCTAGAAAGCATCATGCAAAGGACACGAGTGGCAAAACTAACTGCATATTTTATTATTTAATAAAAGCTTTCGAAACTAATGGTCTGTACCAGAAGTAGGACATTATTTGTGTTAATAATATGTGTCTGGCAACTCTTTTTTTTTTTTGGAGAAAAAAAAAAAGGGGGGGGGGAGGGTGATACTTTAGGGACTCCCATTTTCCAGTACCACATCCGAGATTCAAGGAAAACTCTCAGAGCGTTTGGGAGTGCCACAAAGCCGCTCGTATTTCCATTTTTCAGTGCTGAACGGAGGCCAGGCCCGCTCGGTGCGCGGCGCGGCCCTGAGGGAGGAGCGCGGCCCTGAGGGAGGAGCGCGGCCGCGGCGGCGGGGCGGGGCCGTCCGCTCTAAGATGGCCGCGCGGCCCCACGTGGTGCGCGCCGAGGCGGGCGCGGGGCGGGTGCCGGTGACATGGCGGCGGCGGGCAGCGAGGGCGGGAGGAGCGACGGAGCGGAGGAGGACGAGGTGGAGGTTGGTGGATGCCGACGCCGGGACGCTCCCCAGCCCTGGGGGAAGGATCCAGCCCCCCGCGGGGCGTGGCCCGGCCCCGCTCCGCCCGGCCGGCGGGGCAGGCAGGGAGAGGGGCCGGTCATGGACCGAGCGCGTTTCCCTGGTGCCGGCCGGTTTCTCAGTGCCCACAGCGATCCCGTTCCCAGAGCTGTGTGGTTCTGGCTGTTCTTCCTCGGGCTTCCCGGAAAACGGCGTGGTCAGAGAGCGAATTTCCAGTTTCTGTTGCTTCCTAGCGCCATAAAATCACAGAATCAGAGAAGGGTTTGGGTTGCAAGGGCCTTTAAGATCATCTGCTTCCAACCCCCTGCCATGGGCAGGGACACCTTCCACTAGACCAGGTTGCTTAAAGCCTCAGCCAGCCTAGTCTTAAACACTTCCAGGGACAGGGCATCCACAGATTCTCTGGGCAATCTGTTCCACTGCCACGCCCCTCCCCTCAGTAAAAAAAAAATATTTTTATTAATGAAAATTTCAGTATCTAATCTAAACCCACTTTCGATTTAAATCTGTTACCCCTTGTCCTGTCACCACAGGCTCTTGTAAAAAGTCCCTCTCCAGCTCTCTTGTAGGCCCTCTTTAGGTACTGGAAGGTGCTGTAGGATCTCCCCAGAGTCGTAGTGATGCTCATTTTTCAAGGGAGAAAAACGTGCTCCTTCATTGCTCGCTAGGAAGAAAAGGCCAGGAAATTTGGGTGTGAAACAGGTGTCTTACGGAGTAGTGGGTCACTACATTTCCCTGGGTATTACAAGAGTTCTGTCTCTTGACAAAGCGCAGCATAAACTCCAATTTGGGGTCTGTTTGTTCTGAAAGGCTGTATCTCTGTATGCTGTTCTTATTGGTGATTTTGGGGAGGCCTTTTTTTAACCCCTGAGTTCTGTTGTACCTGTTATAGCTGTACATTATCAACTTTTCTTGTAGGAGCAACTGGTCATGGTTGAGCTATCAGGAATTATTGATTCAGACTTCTTAGAAAAATGTGACAACAAGTGCAAGATTTTGGTGAGTGATTACAGCACAATAGGAAAGGGGTAAGTTATTACAGGTGTGAACAAGGGAGTGAGGCTGTTTCTAAATTTCTTGACGTTGATAACATTAGATCAAATCTTTGATAGAGAATTATGTGTGCTATACGTGGTCGTATGTTGTGGGCTGCCTTTGAGAAACAGCATAAAGTCTTTGAATATATTATTGTGTAAATATAAGGAAACTTTATCAGAAGTATATACATGCTTGGACTAGTATCTGCTCTGATTTCAAGTTCTAAGTTAGTTTTTTTGAAATTATGTATTTTACATGTTAAAAAAAATAATTGTTAATCACACTTCAAATAACTGGAATACAGCAGACAGGTAAAGCAAAATATTTAAGATCTGCGCTGTATTTACAATGGGGGTTTTCACAGATGTGTCCCAGCAAGTTCAAGTCTTGTAAAGGAAAACTGGGTATTAAGCATTTAATATAGAATTTTGGATGTTTCCTTCATTGTAAATTTATTGTAGAAATCTGGTTTCCCATTCTGTTCCTTTTGAGTTTTTTAATCACTTTATCTGTATAGGACAGATTTTATTTGCCCTTCAAAGCCTATGTAGACTATGAGAGCTGTATAGATAGTACAAGTACTACTGATTTGCAAATACTTTCTGAAAGTAGACCTTTTATAGGCTGAAAAGATGGAAGAGAACATCTGAATGTGCCACTGATCACAATATATGTGAGTGGTAAAATTGGTTCTGAATGTCTCGGTAGTAGAAATAAAAATTCATAAAATATTCATCTTGGATGGATATGCTTTTATAAGCAGGTTTCCCTCCTTGATCTGATCTAAATCTCCTGAAATTTGGTACATGTTTCATTCGTACTGATGGCTGAATGGCTACAGATGCTTCAGTACCGCTGGTGGGATTTTTCTAAATGTTGTGCTTTGAGATTCCCTTGTAATGTTACTAGTAAAAGGTTAAAGTATCCATACTGTGTCCTACTTGTATCCACGTCTACTTGTGTTCACTCCACAAGAGTAAGCATTCCTTGGGACTTTTCCAAAGGGACAACTGTTGTTAACAACTTAATTAAAGAGTCTGCTCTGTGTTACTCTGTTTAGCAAGTTTTCTGTGATGCTGGTCGCACAAGGGGAAAACAGTCTCCCAAGTCTGCGTAGTCCACAAAGGAATGCAAATCAGCCAAAGAAGTAAAATTTTGAATGCAAAACACCTGTAATGCTATTGTTTAGTACTGATGGGTTATTATTTTTTTAATTTCTTGTAGCAGGAAAAAACCTCACAAAAATATGTTCTGTATGTTAGCTTAGTGTTATTGGTGTTCTCAATTTATGCAGAAGAAAGAGAATCCCAGAGCTTAAGTCTTGTTGATCTTGTACTTTTGAAACACAGAAATACATAAGAGGAAAATTGGACAAATTCATATTAACCTGTGTGATATTCTGTATTTTATGCCTTATCTTCAAAACTTTTAGCATGTGCTTGTCTTCATGTCCTGAATAATTCTGATGTTCACAAGGTACTACTCAAAGTCATTTTGCCTTAATTAATGTGTTCTGTTCAGACATTGATTTTTTTCAATATACAGTATATAGATATATCATATATAAGAAAAATGGGATGCTGGCTTGTGTATTTGGAAAACCTGCGCTCTAGAGGAAGGGAATGAGCTGATGGAAGTGCCTCCTTACTCTTCCACTCCTTGTTTAAAAAAATAAAATAGCAACAATTTCCAACTCCTTCACAATAGAGACACACAGAAATCACAGAAGCTTCTGTATCACCCTGCAGTGGCACTTCTGGTGCTGATGTAATGCCTTATGCTGGACTTCTTCACCATGTGTGTTTTCCAACTTGAAAGTTATTCCACTTTCTAGAACTTGTATTAATTGAAGCTTAGAAAATAACATCATCTTCATGCAAACACGTACATTTTTGTTAATTTGAAATGGAGGTTGCATTAATTTCCTAGAGGAAATAACAGCATTTTAACTTATGTAGACCATTGGCTGCAGTTTGATCTAAATTTATACTAGAGCATTTTCTATACTGTTCTACAGTAGGTTTTATTATGATTACTGAAAGAGTATTATCTGGTCTTTTTTTTGTATTTAATATACTTAAAGGAACATGTATGATGAGGAATTGGTATAATCTGGATTCTGCTTTGTCTGTCTTTGCTGGTCTTACAGTGAGAAATTCACCTGGGCTAACACAGACCTGACATTATGCAATTTTATCCTTCTTTACATAGGGAATAGAGACAGAGAGGCCCATTTTACAAGTGGACAGATATGTATTTGCAGGAGAATATGAAGGTAGGAAAACTTATGTGAAAGCAATCTCTCCCTTTTCAGGTGACCCAAGGAACTTTCTTAGCATCAGGTGTTTTTACTGCAATTGATCCTGTGAGATGCTGAAGTTGTGGGTAGTTGTATAACACCATGTAGAGCAGCAGCAGAGTCTACTGCTAAATTAACCATGCATCCATGGTACTTCCAGAGAAAGTATGCCTGGAAGCTGACTCTGGGGTGCACCAGCTAGTATTACTGCAGACAAAAATGTGGGATATAAAATGCCTTACAGTGCTGTTGTCTCCTGTGTAAGGCAGGACTGACACGTTGTGCACTCTGTAGTTCTCTCATTTGCCCAACGGTGACAACACTGGTCGGGAAGAAAATGGTCTGGGAGCCTCCCTTGGAGTGACTGCAATGACTGTGATACTCCTGCCTGTTCCTGAGTTCCTTACCAGTGCTGCCTTTGTGAGGGGCTGGAAGTCAGAACATTCCCACAGCTGGGCCAGTGGGCACATTATTTGCAGCTGATACAAATCAGTCTCTAAAACTTTCTTACTTTGTTTTTCATAGATGCCTTGGGAACCTGTGTGGTTTTTGAAGAAAACACAGAGCAAGGTAATTGTTGTGATTTGATGTTCTGTTTGTTTCAGTAGCTGGGAGGTTAAAAATATTTATTTTGTTTCAGTTGCTAGTAGAATTCACTATAACGATTGGGGTTTGGGTATTGTTTTTTCTCCTCTCTTCTTAGTAGATGCAGAAGGCAACCAGAAAGTACAGCTGAAATACAAGTGCCACACAGCGAAGAAGTTGAACATGACACGGACCCTTCTGACAGAAAAGAAGGAAGGAGAAGAGAATGTTGGTAAGTGATCTGCTCTAATGCATGTGGGTGTGAGTGGATTATGCTTGGGAGTGTCAGCTTTTATTAAGTGTTTGATTCAAGAGCCTGCAGGAAGTTAAAGGAATTTTCTTATTTAGGCACCATATGTGTATATTTAAATTTAAAAATTAAATACATTTCTGACCAGTGCTGCCTCCACAGCTATTAGGAGATCACTACAAAGAAGTATAAGAGCAGGACAAACATATGCTGATGCTCCCTGGTATGTTTTTCTGTCATCTAAAAGTTTTAAAATCAGAGATGCTGTTTAGTAGTTCTTTCCTGTTTTTTTTTTTTCCCTACTTCCATCATTTTTTCTAATGAATTTCTGAGTCTCTGTAATTGTTGAAAAGATCGGAATTGTACTTACTGAATTTACAGTTGAATTGAAATTAATTTAAATTACTTAGAAAAACATACCTAAAAGACCATTTATATTGATTTTCATTCTGTAGGCAGAACTCGGGGTTCATATGTTTGCTTTATTAATTTTTTTGTACAGAAGTCAGTACTTTTACATGGTCAAATACTGAGTATCCTACTATATACAGCAGTATTCATTATAACAGTCCTACTGCTTTTAGCTGCTTTTTTCACTCAAGTTAGTGTTACTGCTTCATATTTTAAGAATATATAGCCATTTTACCTCAAATATGAGCAGTCAGCTGGACACTGGCCATAGGAGGTATAAAACGAAATGTCAACTAAAATCTAACCAAACATCAGCATTCTTATCAATACTACCTACCACTTCTCTCTATAGAATTGATTATGTAATATTAAACTGAAACTATTATTTTGATAGTAAAGGTAATACTAAATTGAGACTAGAGAGTATTTTGCTTAATACAAAGGCTTTTTTTATTCTGGAGCAGCAATACTGATAAGTACTGAAAACCACTTTGTTTCTGTACCGTGACAGGAATTTAACTTGTGCATACAAAGTAACTACAACATCTTGTGAATTTACAACATGTACTGAGTAAAAATCAAACATGGGAGTGGAATCCCATTTCTGTTTGGGGTTGGTTTCAACCTGTTGTTCCAACTTGTTGTTACATTTGAGTTAAAGAGGGTTCAAGAACTTGTGTCCTATCTTTGTTGTCATTACTTATTGCCAGAAGATCTAATATTTAGGTGAACAAATATTCTATTCTCTTCCTTGCATTCGTGAAATATTTTCTCTGCATTTTGATTTATATTTAAGTTATTTTAAGAGCCTAAGGGTGGCATCAGACACATAAACACAACAGGAACTGTCATACTGGATCAGAGGAAATATCCTTTTAATCCTGCATTGTATTTTCTGACTATGAAAAGTAGTAAATGGGCATGTGAAAAGTAATAGGAGAAGGACATGCACATATTTTGTCCTAAGTGGTTCTTTTACTTAGATCTTGGTCAGTCTCAGCCTTAATAACAGTGAACTTAAACTAAGAAAAAACTGCTGTTAACTCCTTTTGTCACTAATAGAATTTTCCTTCTTTACATCAGGTGGAGTAGAGTGGCTGCAGATTAAGGACAGAGATTTTTCCTACAGCAGGCTTAATATGATTTGCAGTTTCCTGCCTGAAAAGGATGATTCTGAGGAGTCTGCTCAGGCCCAAGATAAATTGACTGAAGAGTCAGAGGGAGAGGTGAGTGGCAAAGGAAATTCTAGCATGAATTGTGACATGGAAAAGCAGCACACCTTGGAAATAGATGCCCCTATTCCTCTGCCTGACAGCTCTGCTTCTGGGGCAGAGGAATGTCCTTCTGGAAATGCTGCCTTAGAGGAGGTACCTCCATGATATTAACTGATCTTTTCAGGATTTCTTCACGGAATTAATGGGTCAACTTTTATAGGCCATGACATGGTTTCCACCTTCTCTGAAAAATGAATAGTGGAAAAACAGACATTATGTTCTTGTGCATTGCTTTTGTGTTTGAATTATAGTGGGAAGGGTGTAAGTGTTTTTTAAAATTACTGACTGGAAATGTATGTATCCCTACCTCAAAACTGAACAAGTGGAAATGGTTACATAATTAAAAGAAACTCCTAGCTTAGAAAAATGTTGATGTATTGTACAGTCTGAAACATTTTGTAAAAAGAAACACCATTGTTCAAAATAAAGTCCTGAATTTTTCAAGTGTATCTTCACCTTGTGTATCGTATTCAGCCACATACTCTGTCTTCTCTTATACTGCAGTTATTGAAAGAAAACAAATAAGTGTGGCTTTTATTGACTGTTTGAATACTCATCAAATTGCTTAGTTTAGATTCTCTCTAGTGTCCTTTGTCTCCTTGATGTAGTTTAGAAATCTTTCATACAGGAAGGGACTTTAGGGGATCTCTCACTTAGCTTCCTATGTAAAATAGGGTCAACACTGAAATTCAGGGCAAGCTGGTCAGGGCTTTGTCCACTCAAGTCTTGAAAACCCCTGCAAATTTGTCAGCAAATGAAATCCAGGTCTTAAAGAGGCATCTGTCATGCTGCTTCCCCCATTTTCTGTATAATATAATAAGTGTTATACAAAAGGAAGTGTGGTCACCCTGTTTCTCTTTTTCCTCACAGTAACTTCTTGTCTCTAATCTTCCTCTCTGGCATTTTTCTGAAGGGTTTTATACTTAAGATCCTGTACCAGGCATCAGTGGTTTCCAGACTAGTCCATTTGACCGTATTGTGCTGCTAGCTAGTCTGTGGGTTGATACTGCTACATCATTTATACTGCCACACACTGCTCTGTATCACAGTTGAGTTGTGGTGCACTTGGGATAACATTTTCATAAGCACAACAATTTTAAAACATAAAACATTTTCTCCCTGACCCTTCTTCTTCCCTACCTTTCTCTGCCTCCCTCAAAATGGTGTAACTACAACAGTGCTGTGAGGATGGGAACACCTAATTGATTCCAGCATAATTATGTAATACTTTAATTAGTAATGATCAGAAGAGAAGCTCACCCACAGCACTGCTCACAGTACAGCATCAGTAAAGAGAAGTCATTAAAACAACAACAGTTTCAAACCATCAATCCCATTATTCCCTTTTTTTTTTTTTTCTGTGTAGAAGCAACTTGAATCCTAGGGAAAAGGGAGGCAGGGAGAGGAAGAAAAGGGAACATGTTCTGTGTGCCTCCAGCCTGGGTGTGGATCTTTCACATGGCAGTGTTGCATTTGAGGTTTCAGGGAGACCGCACAGCCATCCCTCTGGATTTAACTGCAACCATGGAAGTTTAAAAACATCATCATTCACACTAGATTTGTGTGATGCTGACAGACAGAGGACAATTATAACTGGAATAAGGATCCTGGGAATACGCAGGCTCTTGAGTGCCGGAGGGAGGGTTTGTGGTGCACTTGGTGGCAGCTGAGCCTCCTGCAGAGAGGGCTCTTGCAATGGCTGTTTCAGCCACTGAGAACAGAGAGGTGCTTCAAGAGTTTGTTCTCTGACAGAATGCAAACACAGCAACTCTCCCATGTTTTGTTAACTCTTTGCTTAGTCCGGTGCTATGTATGTGAGGTTTTTTCCCTATGTACAAGGAGTATTCAAGCAGTGCTGGTTTCTGGCCTTCTCAGCCTTTTCTTTCAGTGCTACACTGAAGCTGTTTCTTTGTTATAGTTCATTTGGTATTTTTTAAAAACATTTTATGTATATCATACACAATGAGTGCATTCCTAATAATGTTGGGGTTTTTTAATATTTAAAGTGTTCTAACGGTCAAGCTTTTCTTTCTGTTATTATTAACCGTAACTTTTGCAACCATACCTGGGTGAAGAACCTTTTCCTGATCTCCAATCTAACCCTCCCCTGGCACAACTTCAGGCCATTCCCTCGGGTCCTGGCACTGGTCACCACAGAGATCAGTGCCTACCCCTCCTCTTCCGCTCAGGAGGAAGTCGCAGATTGCAATGAGGTCTCTCCTCAGTCTCCCCTGCTCCAGGCGGCACAGCCCAAGTGCCCTCAGCCGCTCCCCGCACGGATTCCCCTCCAGCCCCTTCCCCCCGTGGGACGATTGAGCGGAGCCGGCAGAGCCCCCGCTCCCCGCGGCCGCGCTCCGCGCATGCGCCGTGCCCCGCCCCGCTCTCCCGGCGGATGTGACGTGCCGGCGGCTCCCGCACATCCTCCCGCACGTGAGGGCAGCGATGGATGCGCTGGACCGGGTGGTGTGAGTGTGCCGGGGGGACCCCACTCGGGGAAACCCTAGCGGGCGGCGACTCGGGGCGGCTTGCAGTGGGGGAGACAGCAGAGAGAAAAGCCTTATGGAAAACGTGCAGGAAAGAGGAAGCCGAGCGCTGCCGTCTTTTTAGTGGTGGCCAAACAGCTCTTACTCAGCTGGTAGCTTAAAACAACCGCGGTGACCAGCTGATGTTGAATCTATTTGCTTCCGTACACCTGAGAGAATTCTTTTCATTTCTGAAGTTTCGGTGGTGCCCAGCGACAGCGTGGGGAGCAATTGCCATAAACTAAAATGCAAGAAGTCCCACCTCAACGTGAGGAGGAGCTTCTTTACATGAAGGGTGACAGGGCACTGAAACAGGCTGCCCAGGGAGATCCTGGAGTGTCCCTCTCTGGAGACAGTCCCAGCCCACCTGGACACATCCCTGTGTCACCTGCTCCGGGTGACCCTGCTTTGGCAGAGGGTTGGACTCAATGATCTCCAGAGATCTGTTCCACCCTTGATGATACTGTGGTACCTCTGCGTGTGGGTAGGTGGGGGGGTATTGTTTGTTTTAAAGAAGAAAATAAAATCAATGCTTTACTGAGAAGATAACCTAGTGGAGAACTGTAATTCTTAAGCCATGTAGCCGCTGATGTGTGTAAGGTCTGTGCCCCTGTGGTATTTCACCTGGATAGTGCCCAGCGTTCCTCGCTGGTTCCTGACAACAGATGGATGTGCTGTACCCGTGCTTTTGTTTTGGGGGCCATTGGTGGTCTTTGAGGAACTTTGTTTTCTTCTCATAAGCAAGTTTCTGCCTTGTTGAGGGAGCTGGTGTGAGGGGAATCCTTCAGCCTGGCAGTAGGCTGGGAATTCTAGTATAGCTTGAGCTCTAAATTAGCAGAAACTGAAAAGCACAAGATGGTAAAATCACCTTTGCTAATTTGGGGGGACAGAGTGGAAGAGGAGTGGCAGTAAAAACACATTCACCTGAGACAGGGCTTTTGGCATTGATTGTAATTCTGCAGGTTGGGAATAGTTTTGAGTCATTGAAACAAGTTACTTGAACAGTTTGTTCCAGTTCTTGTTTGGCTTCACTGTTTTCTATAGTGTCAAGTCTTGTTACATATATTAAGCTTTTAACTTTTAATTTATTGTTACAGAAAGCCTAAAACTAAGAGAGCAAAAAGATTTCTTGAGAAGAGAGAACCCAAGCTAAATGAAAATACAAAAAATGCTATGCTCATAAAAGGAGGAAATGCAAATCTGACAGTGACCGAAGTGCTTAAAGACATTGTAAGTTGTTGGACAAAGCATGCAACTTTCCTCTCTCTTTCTTACAATTTTCTGTCTCTGCTTCACTATCAGTATTTTCATACTCTCCCTGTACCCCAAATCTCAGAATGACCAGTACTCCAAAGGTCTCATTACGTGGTTCTTAATGGAGATGATTTTTTTCCAGTTTATTCTTTGCCAGAAGTTTTGAGCTTGCTCTCCTGTTTTTTCACAATTGTCTAGTATATAAGGTGAAGTGTTGCTAAGTCTGTTTGAAAACAAGAGAATTAAGAGGATTAGGTACAGAACTGGGACTGTGTCACACAGCTAAGTCATATCCCAGAATCCTGTAAGTTGACTTTGTGTATTGATAGGGAGCTTTCAGCCTCTCCTAAAACTAAGTTACCAATCTTGTCTCCTAACTCCATAGCTCAAAATATTATAGCTGTTCCTACACTGGTTTTTCTCTTTGCTTTGTTGTTTTCCTGTTCTTCTATGCTGCTATAATCAAGTTGTTGTTCTCTCCCTGTTTTTCCTTATACCCCTTAGAAGCAGAGGGATTGCATTACATGGCTTTGATTTCAGCTGTTTCTCAGCTAATTTTTTATTTCTTAGTTTTCAAAAATAATTTATTGTGTGATTAATTTGGAAACAAGATTATCACCAGCTCAAAGGGTATTACTGTGAGCAGGCCTTTTGAGGTACCTTCTTCTAGCCTGCTCTGCATAGTTACTGTTTCACATGATCCTGTAAACTGTTGGATTGTAAAAACAACAGTGCTGTGCATGTTTTAGAGATGACACTTGTTAAACTTTGTGTTTTGCAGTATGCTGTGAAGAAGCCTTTTGCTGTACTGTATAAAAGGTAAGTGATTTCACTTTGACATCTTTGAGTCTTCTGACAGACAGCTTTTGGTAGTTTCAGGGCATGAATAGAGATGCAGCCTAATCTGGGGGTTTGAACAATGACCAGGGTGCAGAAGATGACTGATCATAATTTTCCATAGACTGGAAACAAGCCACGTGTGATCAGCATTGGTGCTGAGCCCCGTTCTGTGGTGGGTGGTATGGAGCAGGATTCAGCTCTAAGTCTTATTTGAAATGGGAGCCCAGCATCTGAATGACTGTAGTGCAGAATCAACTCTAAATTATTGTCTAAATTTAATGAATGAACAGGCAAAGGCAGTTATTCGTAGTGTCACTGGTGGTAGTAGTGGTGGTGGTGTTCTGCAGGTCAGGCCCCAGGAGACAGGAATGTACTTGGAATGGCAGTGAGGAGGAAAGGCAATGTAGAGGAAAGTACTTGGAATGGCAGTGATGGCACTAAGGCATTCCTGGCAGCAGTAATATGACTTGTGATTTGAACTCAAACTGAGCCTTTACTGCTGGAGTTTCTGGTAGAAGGCAAACTTTTTATTATCGGAGAATTAATAACAAGTGGCTATCTAGGCCTGCTTTTTCTTCTATCTGTTGGTGTTTTTTGTTTCTTTTTAACTTGTTTTTTTCTCCTCCTCTCAGGAAAAATATTACCAGGCCTTTTGAGGACCAAACATCATTGGTAAGTATAAACAGTGTTTTCTCTCAGAAGAATTTTGAGCAGGCTATCTTTGTGTGCCAAAAGATGAAAAGGGAAGAAGAACAGCCTGTCTGAATAGAGCTTTGCCTGGAACTAAGGGTTAAAAAGAGAGTATATTGCTTTTGGAAGAGGCAGGCCACTCAGCAGGACCACAAAGATGTTGTGAGATTATGCAGGGAGAAAATTAGAAGGGCTCAAGTCAACTAGAACTTAATCTGGTTACTGCCACAGAATACAATAAAAAATGTTTTTGTAATTAGATCACCAACAAAATGAGGGCTAAAGAGAATCTCCATCCTTTACTGGATGCAGAGGAAAACACAGGGACAAAGGATGAGGAAGATGCTGAGGTACTTAATACCTTCTTTGCCTCAGTCTATAATAACAGCATAATATAGAGCAGTTACTCTTTGGATACCCTGAGCTGGAAGACAGGGACAGGGAGCAGAGTGAAGCCCCCATAATGCAGGAAGAAATGGTTGGTGACCTGCTACACCACTCAGACACACACATCTGTGAGGCTACATGGGATCCATTAAGGGTGCTTAGGGAGCTGGTGGAAAAGCTAACCAAGCCCCTTCCAATCATTTAGCAGCAGTCCTGGCTGACTGGCTTAGAGACATTTTTTTAAAAGGGCAGTTTTGCAATTTATGTGTTGTTGCAGTACATCCAGGGCACATTTGAAGCATTTGAGTTTTTTACATCTTTTTAATAAAATATACAGCTATTAGAGAGTGTACAGGTATCAACACACAGTGATTAACAGAGCTGTATTGTCCTAGGGAGGTTTCCTACACTGTATGAGCACGTGTTTCAAGGGGAGTCCCCTCTGGCCTGTCTAGAGTCAGCATTTCTCAGGGATCTAGTGGCAAAACTTGACGCTGAGCTGTGTGATTTGTACATGCATGTAATCCAGCCTCTCCAAGTGTCTCTCTAACCTCCCAGATGCAACTGCAATGTCCTCTCTAATCTGCTGCTGTTGCAGGGGTGGGAGATGAAGTGTCCTTCTGTGCTTCACAAGTGCCAAGTGCAGGTGTATACTTGCGGGAAGCACTGTGTAAGTTGTGTGTGAGTATGTCACTGTTGATATACAAGAGAAGGAGCTGCTTTGGGAGGCAGAAGTGCATTAAAGACTTTGGAGCTGGACATCTTCAGGAAGAACTGCTGTAATGTTGGCTCTGGACATCATACCATAATAAGTTCTCCAATCTGTTCCTCCTGGAGGAGAGTTCTCTGTGATAGTCACCACTGGCTTGGTTTTAGCATCTTAGTCTTAAACTGACATGAACTTGCTCTGTTGTAGGACTCTTGTGCCAAGTGCCAAGATGTTGTTAGACTTGCTGTTGAGGGAATTACCTGGTTGTTCAGAAGCTGTCAGCCAAATATGCTGCATAAAGCTTAGTGGGAAACTACAATGAGACATTACAATGGTACCCAACTTGACAATACTTACTTGTCAGGCAAGGAGAAGTGGTTGAAAGTATCTTGTGTAAAACCAAATAATCAGGAATTATAAGAAAGGGTATTATAGATAAAATGGCAAGAAAAAATTGCCTGACTTGTATTTTAAGATACAATGGTAAATAAAAAAAGAAATTATTTGAATCTTTAATCCAGCTGTCGGTTTTAGCGTAAGTGCTGAAAAACACTCATGACACGCTCAATACTCTTCTGGTAAGTGCAGTTGCTCTTCTCATTAAGCAGCTCCTAAACTCATATGTTTGTGCCATATACCTTTGCAGAATATTTTAAACCCTGTGAACTGCAACTCAAAAGTTTGATTATTTTCTTCAATTGCAGGAGTTTTTTTCCAAGAAATCAGATTGTTCTCTGTTTCTCTTTGGCTCTCATAACAAGAAGCGACCTAACAACCTGATAATAGGTAATAAGTCTCAATTGGGTTTTTATGAGGATGGTAGCTGTAGTTTTCAGTGAATATATAAATGGCTGGATTTTCTTTTTCACTCTCACAGGTCGCATGTTTGATTACCATGTGCTAGACATGATTGAGCTGGGCGTTGAGAAGTTTGTATCCCTAAAGGATATCAAGGTAAGGAATTGCTAATTCAGTATTTCAGCGACACCTACTGGTGGATTTTTTTTGGTTGCAATTTTTTCTGTGCCCTGAAATGAATTAAGTTGTTTAAAAAAAGTGTTTCATGCAGTATATGAGGATTGGTAGTTTGTGTACTCCAGAATGTTAATTTTATGCTCTGCTTTTTAGTTTAGTTTGGTTGATCTATTCTGTCCCTATTGATCACAGGTCAGAGCAATTTTTCTTTCAGTGTTGAATGGCTGGCCACCTATTAAATCAATTATATGTTCCCTAACTGTTTGAATTTTTGTTGCTTTAAAATTCTTATTCCACAGAACAGTAAATGTCCTGAAGGAACAAAACCTATGTTGATATTTGCTGGTGACATGTTTGATGTGAATGAAGAATACAGAAGACTGAAGAACCTGCTTATTGGTCAGTATTTTGATTATTTGAACAGTAGGAGTGCATGGATCTGTAGTAATATGATCTATTGGGAAAAACTACTTTGTTAATAAATGCTTGCTTATGTTCAGCACAGAAGGAAAACAAGAATGAGCACTTGTATGTTGCATGTCACATAAAATTAAAGTTAACTAATCATGATGACTTTTAAAGGGAGGAAAAAAGTATGTCCTAAACGACTGAAGATGAAAATTCATGTTCACTAGAGTTCATTACTTAGATTGTGGGAAAACTGTCATTTTCCAAAATGTCTTTGCCTTATAATTTTACTGGGTCATCACTTTTCTAACCAAATAATGTTTTGAAGTATCTAAATTGAAATCAGTGGATTAAGTTCAGAAAGTGGGATGTTTTTGCTTACAGAAAAGTCAAATCAGTCTAATTCAGCTTTTGTTTTTGTAATGAAAGCATTTTTTGTTGGGAGTTCCACCAATTCTAACAAGCGTGCCGTTGCTTAGGATACTTGGAGAGAACAGGTGCAGTAAAAATCAGCTGTAGAGAAGTTGTGTCCTAACTTTAGGGTAGGCTTGGAGCTCAGGAAACAAACTGGCATGTAGTTTTTTACTATCTTAAAGTTAGAGGCTTTAGAAGATAAAGCACATTGTAGCTTTATAGAAGCTGTAATGTAGACATAGAAGTTATAGGATATTGTGTCTCTTGACACTTAAAAATGCTTCTTGCAGGGCAAAATAAGATCTAGTAAGTGGGGCAGAGTGATTTTTCTTTTTAATAGTTTTCCTAAAAGTAGATTACTTTTTTTTTAAGTTCTGGTGAAATACTGAACCTGGCCCAATAAGAACAGTCTTGTTCTTTCAGTTCCATTCCTGGGTTTCTAGGTTTCTAGGTAAACGGGCAAAAGATTGCTCTTTAGAAAGAGACCCTAAAAATGAGAATTTCTTTCCTTAGTATTATTCCTTAAAGCAAGATGTTTAATCTGGAATGAGATTGAAAGGGAGCAGGAGAGGAGTAAATTTTCTTCCTCTCAATATGCTGATTGGTTCTTGGGGATGGATGAAAGGGTAGTAACTGAGCTTATACATCTTTGAAGATAACTGAATACAAAAATAAGTGAGTTTTACTGCTGCAAGTTTGTGTCACTGTAAATGAGTATTTACACAGGAAGCAGGTGCATTTTCTGAAGTGTATCTTGCTCAGGCATCTGCACAGTGATGGGCATCCCGATGTGCTCAAGCAGCCCATGGTCAAACAGCTGAAATGGGAGATATGCAGAGTAAGATAGTTGCCAAATAACTGGGTAGGCCTTCCTATTTCTCTTATGTTCGCCTGTCCTTTCTCCTCTCCTATTTATTAGCCATTAATGCTTTGGCAGTCAAATGTACTCCACACCCAATCTTTCTTCTTGAATATATGCCAAGTATTCCAGGTCTTAATTGTTCTGCTGAGTTCTGTGAAATATGCAGATGCAAAACAATAGACAAAGAAAAAGGTTAAGGAGAGTAAAGGCTTGAGGGTATCACTAACAAATTAAAATCATTTGGGTATTAATCTGACCTGCTTCCAAACTGCCCTTAACCAATAAGGAAGAAGTGATTTGTTCCATTTCTGCAAAAGATGGTACCCTTAAGCTGCTACTCTTGCTAAGAAAGATACAAGAATGCCTTTATAACAACAGCTGCAAATATTTTGTTGCTGTACCAGTATTGTTGGGATCCCAGAGGGAATATCAGATAGATGACAGCTTCTTGTTGCCAAAGCAGTGTGATGCCAGTTTGATGCTGAGGAGCAACCAAGCTTTCATTGGCTTTTGTGATATCAAAGGGCTTATGCATGTTTGGACAATCATCTTACAGCAGCTTCTTGGTAAAATTAAGGGCAAAGTGAATTACTGTCTTCATGGTAACCAAATGCTATAGTCTGGTTAAACTGTGAAGTGGAAGAAGCTGTTTAGGAGAAATAAATGACAGATGCATTTTCTTTGGAGACCTGGAAGACAAAGACATACCACTTTTTCTCTTTTGGTTTTCATTGCTCTCCGATGTGGTAGTGTAGTTCATTTAAATGATGTAAATCTTGGAATGCATTTAATTAAATTCTAGTAATTTTTTATGCCTGCATCTCTAAGATGTTTCAATTCTTACAACACTGCCTGCTTGTTGTTAGTTCTGTTACTGCACGTCTATTTTATCCTAAAAAGGGCTGGACCATTATAGGGCTTGCTTATACACTTTCTAAAATGTTGGTTTCCACAATTTTAGGTTTGCTGTCACCTTGGTGTTCAAACAGCCTTCCTCACACAGACTCTTTTTGGGTGTTTGAAAAGATTTGAGGGCTTTTTCTGGCCCGGAAAGCGGATGGCTGGGAAATGTTTGAACTGCATTCATGCCAACCAAAGCTACATAGAATACAGTGTTACTAGCTTTTGGATACGAATTGATACAGAAAGAGTTACATTCCAAATCAATTAGGAATTTAATCTGGAAATAGAAAGGTCCTGAAAATCTCTCTGTAGGAAAGAGTGAATTAGACTTTCTGGAAACATGTTTGAGGACAAGGGGGAGAGAGAACTAGAGTGGAAAGAAAGGAGAAAGCAAGTCTCTAGTCCAACCAAAGCAAGAGTTGCGAATTAAGAGTATATTTAAAAAACTTCAGCTCTCTGGGTGTACTGAAGTGTAAGGTTTCTGCAGCTGTTCAGTGTTGCCAGGAAACAAATTCCTGACCACCTGCGTTTATTGGAAGAGATCATCCTGTGGGTAAAAAGATGTATGATACCACAGGAAAATATGAAAGGGGGGTGTTGCCAATAAAACCACTGTGAATGTAAGCTTGTGTACCTGCAGAGAACTAATTGAAGGGAAAAAAAATATGCCACGAGTGAACAAAATGTTTTATTTGCAACTTTTCCTCTAACTACAGGTTAGACTCAAAATAAGAGAGTATTTAATTGACCAAGGAAGTTTCCTGGGCTGACTCCATCTGGTATTTGCCAGCCAAACTGTGTTTTGGATGTCACTCCAGTGCTGATACTCTTTCAAAAAGGTAGTGAAGGAAAAGACAAGTAGCCAAGGGATCTGAAAACAGGACAGAGCAGAAAAGAGTGATGTGTTTTGCATCTGTTAGCAGTTCTCCTATGTTTCAGCATTGCCCTGTCATGTTTATTAGCACACCTTGTTCCCTTGGTCAAGGTCACATTCTTTCTCCACCCTCTGCATATGTTGGACAGATTGCTGTGCTCATTGCAGGCTCTCTGATTGCACAGTATATTTTCATAGCCTGATATAAGAACCTTACTAGAGGCAGCCCATTTTGTATTTAACCTGTATTTCAGTGTTCTCTTTGCAAACTGGGCAAGTATTTTAAGTGTCTTATTTTCACAGATGTGTTGCTTATTAATAGAGAAAACATTAGACATAATGACAAATATTGCTTTACCTAGAGGACAGAAGTACCTTATTGTGAGGGAGATATGAAAGAAATGACATATCTAAACTTTTTCCCAAACTCAGAGAGAGAGAAAATGTAGGTAAGAGTAGACAAGGTGCAGTTTTCATCTGCTGTGTACTGGTTTTGATCCCTCTTACTAGTGTTCCAAATTTGGCTATGATTAAGATTTTAAGATTTAAGTATTAGGTTTGAATGATGTCTTTAAACAGATACCTGATGAAATGGCTTCTCTGTACTGATCGGTGTTTGTTTGAGCATTGACTGACCTAAACACCAAATAATAATAACAATAATTTTCCCCCCTGATTTTAGAGATGAGTATTAAAAAGAACAGACAATGCAATTATTCCCATTAACTCAATAATGCTAAGTTACTGCTCTGAAACTGTATTTGCTCTTTTCCACACAGTTATGTATAGAAGTGTGTGTGTGCATGTATATATATATATATATATATATATATAGGTAGCATGTATATTGCTACCAAATTATCTCTGGGAAGTCACTGTGTTCCTGTCAGGATATCCACACACATTTGGATTCACCAGTGCACACTAACCTGTGCGATGTTAAATTTCTGTCCTGTGTATTGGCCAGGCTACATTTTAAGTAGTGGCTATTTTGTGAGCTTCCTATTTCAAAATGGGCCCACATCAGCAATTTGTTACAGGTATCTGTTGGTTTTATTTTCAGCCAAGAAACCTGGCATTTATTCCTTTTAAATTCTCCCTCAGATTTCTTCAGAGGTCCCACTGTGCCCAATATTCGTCTGGCTGGTTTAGAGTACGTTCTGCATTTCACAGCTGTAGATGGGAAAATTTACATGAGAAGCTACAAGTGAGTATCTGTTTTATCTATTTGTCTGAGGTTTGGTACACTTGTCAACTTTAATCTGTAGTTGTGAAATTGAACTGGCTTGAGCTGCATTTAGAACATGCAGTGTGTAGAGGCGCTCCAGTGTAATTTGTATGGCAGAAGGAAAACACTTGAGCCCTAGGTCTGCTGCCTCCTTCCTTGTTGAGCTCCTCCTTGCTCAGAGGATTGCTCTTTCACATGGCTTGGTTAGTAAGGTGGTAAGAATTAGCTTAATGAATTCTGGGTGCTGTCTTAGACTTGATGGACTTAGTCTGTTCTCAAGCTGATTTCTACGACTCTCCTCACTTAGTTGTTTGCCGGGGAACAACAGGGGATAGGCTGCAGACAGATGCACAAGGAAAACCAGGAAAAGGCAGGACAAGGAAATCTTTCTTGTTCCGTTCGTGTTCACCCTCACAGTCACTCCCTGTCTTAGGAGGCTTTGAACATTCATAGCTTGTGTTCCATGTGATTTTGATTTCTCTTAATACAGAATCATTTTAATCAGCCTCACTCTTAAAAACAAAAAACCAAAACACTTTCTCAGATAAGTGCTCAGGTTATTTTGCTGTAAATTATAGTGAGTATTTTTATGTCTAATAATACCCAGGGTGCTGTTTTGAATTTGAAAAGTTATATGGCTTTCAAGGTACTGGGGGTGAGTTTTAAAAGTGATACTGATTATACTGGTCTTGTTAAAAAGAAAAATTACATTAGCCAGGTCATTTTTGGATGTGTTCAAATTGTAATGGAACTGATTTATTTTAAATCGTTTTTGATGGATGCCTTTTCCAATGATAGAATTAGTGTAGCAGTTGATTTAGTAGTATTTTGAACTGCAGGATTGAACTTGTTCTTGAGGAAGATGGATAAATCTCTAGCACAGGGGACAATGTTGATTTTGGTTGGTTTTCTCCTCCTAGAGTGCTTCTGAAGAAATCTGGCTGTAAAATACCGAGAATTGAACTGGAAGAGATGGGTCCTTCATTAGATCTGGTTATGAGGAGGACACATTTAGCCTCAGATGACCTTTATAAGCTGTCTTTGAAACAGCCGAAAGGCCTGAAGGTATGTACCTTGGAAAGGGCATTGCTTTCAGATCTCTCTGTGAAGAAGAGCAAAGGCTGAAGTATTACTTGTTGTGTGTTTCACCAGAGCTTGCTTTCATCAAGGCCAACTGATATTCCTGGGGCCACAGCACTTCTGTGGTGCTCATCTGGCAGCCAGACTCTCCTCTGGAAGCACACAGACACACAGCACAAATCTTAGTCTCTCCAGCCAATGTATGAGGCCTTGCTTTTGGGCACTTGATTCTCACCAGAGTTCCTGAGACTGTACTCAGAAATATTAACATTGTTCTTCCCTTGCAGCCTAAGAAGAAAAAGAACATCTCCCATGATGCGTTTGGTACAACTTATGGCCGAATCCACATGCAGAAGCAAGATCTTAGTAAACTGCAGACACGGAAAATGAAAGGCTTAAAAAAGAGGCCAGCAGAGAAGTCAGCAGAAGATGCTGGGGCTACTCCCAAAAAGTTGAAGTCAGCAGAAGATGCTGGGGCTACTCCCAAAAAGTTGAAGTCAGCAGAAGATGGTGGGGCTACTCCCAAAAAGTTGAAGTCAGCAGAAGATGGTGGGGCTACTCCCAAAAAGTTGAAGTCAGCTTGACAGTGTGGGACAGCTTTGTAAACTCTTTGTACTTTCAAATTTAGAATGTATGTTGCAATATAAATTGTCAGACATAAAAGATTGAGCTGCTGTTAGCTTCAGTTTTGTAACAAAAATTCTTTTTAATCATTTGTCATTTTAAAGGGAACATTGGGGTATTGAGCTTTAACATGGAGCTTGGTTATTTAAAATAAAAAATATTATATAACTTTCTTAGTTTTCCAAAGCTGAGCATTAGTTTCTTGGTATTAGCAATATCTGGGAGTCAAACAGGTGACTCATTTCCTGGACAGTTTCACAGAGTGGGTTGGAAGGGACTTGAAAGATCATCTGGTTCCAACCCCCTTGGCATGAGTAGGGACATTTTCTACTAGACCAGACTGCTCAAGGCCCCATCCAACCTGGTCTTGAACACTTCCAGGGATGGGGCATCCCCAGCTTCTCTGGGCAACCTCTTCCAGTGCCTTACCACCCACACAGAGAAGAATTTCCTTCTAATATCCCCCATGCTTTGTGCTTTTAGCATAGAGGTATCTAAATTGTGTCTCCAATGAAGCAACTTGCTGGTGGGAGAGGCTTAAATTCCTCTGTGCTGCCCTTCAAGTGCTTTATTGTTGACCTGCAGTCCCTCTCCAGGCTTTGGGCATCTCTTGCTGGCATCAAACCGGTCAGAGTGGGATGGATTGAGGTTCCCTTCCCCCAGAAACTTTAGTTTTATTGCTGTTTTGTTGGGAGTCCTTGATCAGTCAGTTCTTACACATTCTGTGCAGGACCAGAACAGTGAATGTGCATAATAGGCACAAATTCTCTGTTCATTTATTATGTATTTCAGATTTTGCACAACTGCAAGACTCAAACTTTAAACCATTTTCTAAAGTGTGAGCTCATTACATGTGTGATGGCCAGGCTTTGCTTCTGACTATTGCACTGGCAGAAGTGGGAGTGCTTAAGGTGTTTTTACTGTGTTCATCACCATGGTAGCAAAGTACCTGATATTTACTTTAGGCATGTATGAAACCTTTACAGGTTGAATTTCAATCTTTGCTGCCTGATTTGTGCCCAGAATGGAAATATGTGTAGCAAGCACTAAAGGTCCATTTTTTCAGATATTTTTTCTTCTTACCCTGCTTTCCTCCCAATTTTGTGCTCATGAGTTAGCGCAGACTCAGCTAGACTTGTATAAAGGGGATGAGAGTTTAAGAGTTTAATGAGACTTTAGTGTGGTCTGGTTTTGGAACACGTTGAAAAATTTAGGTTTTTTTAATTCTCCTTGTCTCTTTGGAAGCTGTTTCTCTACCCTTTAAGCATAGTTGTTATAGAAGTATACACACATTACCATGAACGCAGCAAGCTTGCTCATCCTTCTTATGTTTTTAATACTTTTCTTGCTAGTTTTCTAATCAGCTGAAGTGTCACATTAGAAATAGGTGGTTTGTTATTTTCAATTGTCTTCTGCATCCTGGATGGAAGCTGTTGGGCGGCTTTGCTTTCCTTATGGGAGGGCTGAGCTGTAGCTGTGGCTATGCAAATGCCACCCATGACATTCTTGCAGTGCTCAATTGATAAAATTTGTAGAGTGAAAAAGGAAGGGCTTTAAAAATTTGGGTTCATTTTGGGTCACAAACATATTTATCATCAATGTGTTTGCATGGCTCTCTCCAAACCCTTTTCTCCAATCTATAACCATGTGTTTGAGAAATCGATGATTCCATAAAGTTCTGCAGATTTGTATTTCCTATGGTATCTTTCTGAAGTACAAATCACTAGGCTTTTGTCTGAAAGCTGTAGAAGAACCATACTAGCAGGCAATGCTGTCATTTACAGAGTTTGAGTTGTAGAAGTAATAGCAAAATACTACAAATTCATAAAAGCATGCCCATAGTTTAAAAGACTGTAATTTTCCAGATATTCCTAATTTGGAAGCTAATTCTGGTGCTTAATTTGAGGTTTAAAACATTACTTCTTAGCAGTAATGTAGACCATCTACATTACTGTTAACCTGTTACCTCTTAACGTAAAAAGTGTAACAGTTGTTCAGTAGGAGCCCCCAGAGAGAAGCTGTTGTATCCTGGTGTGGGTTTTTTTTAATGCTGCTGCTGGTTTGCTCCTTGTATGGAGAGGACCTTTGGACAGGTTAGGGCTACTTCCAACACCCCAGTGGGATTACTTAAAGCTTCAGAGGGTGAGAAGTCCTTGAGCATGGGAAATCAGTCAGTGGGGAGAAGCCAGGTGCATTTATTAGCCCTTTGCAGGTGGAATTTTGAGTGCCTGATGCCCCTCACCTGTGGCTGTTCGTGTGAATACCCTTTTATATCTAGCTCTTTGTCTTGGTAAAATACAGTTACGTGGTGGACAGAACGTGTTAGCTATGTGAGGCAAGGAGAAATTATTCTGGATATAGTGTAAAGATATTTAGGGTATGCTTTTTCATGCCAATTACTTTCAGGTTATGTTGTTAGCAAGGATTAAAACACTGTATTTCAGATAAATACTTTATAGTACTCAAAATAGTGCCATTTTGGTGCAAATTCTTGAGTGTGAAGTGGAAATGCTCTCTTGTTTTTCACAGCAGAAATGAACTGCTCTGATCTCTGTATGACGAGATAGGATGAAACCAAGCTAACAAATGTGATCACCTCGTGCCCTTCGGAGAAGTTTCAGCCTTGCTGTGAAGCACTGATAAAGCCACGAGGCTGGTGGCTGGTGCAATTTCAGGGGTACAGCAGGTACAACCACACATCTGCTCCGTAGGCAATGGCTGCATTCCGAGTATCTGATTTAACTCAAGGTGAATGGTGATAGGAGGGCTAAATATAACCTTTCTAGTGGAATGCTCTTATTTCCCAGAGTCTTTCAAAGTATAGGGAAATTTGTCTGTAGCTGTGTGCATGAGGAGCAGAACGTGCAGTACTCAAAGGGCAGCTAATAAAAGGGGTTTGCTCTACCTCAATTGCTCCTTGCTTCCAGAGTTCACCAGGCTCTGAAAACATATAAACATGGCCCCAGGGTTTGCCTGGCATAGGCAATGCATAACTGGCACGTTCATCTCTTTCCTCTGGCTTTCATCTTCCCACCTCCCAACACAGGAGTCAGCTTTATTTGTGGGTTGAGCCTAGTAATATCTCTGGTTTGAAGAAAATACATGTGGGCAAAGTGTGGCTCCTGAGGCTGTGCCTGTGCAGGAAGATGAAGCTGCAAATAGGCAGTCAAGCCCACACTCTCTTTAGTCTAGCTGGCAGGATGGCAGGGGCAAAGAGGGTGCAATTTGTGCCTTCTGTAGACCCTTGCTCTCTATGCTGATGTTGCCCAGCTGTGCTGCTGGTGGCTTTACTGCTACTGTTAACCAGGCTCCTGTCATTATAAATAACTGATGATACACCTATAATGTACAGCCTACCTGCAGTTTAAGTCTTCTTGGCTGTTTTTAGGTGTGGGGGAATTATAAAAAGTAGGAAGAGAGGAGATACTGATTGCTGAAACCTGCTAGGTTCTTGGGATTCCCATATTTTTGGGTATCTGGCCTGGGTGCACATAGTCACAGCTTTAGCTCTGTGCTAGTATAATGTGACAGACTAAGCACTGAGGGCAATGAGAGCAATGAGTGGTGTGTGTTTGAAAAGAGCATATGAACTCTCTTCTCCTTCCTGGATTTGGTAGGTTTGAGCTTATCTTTACAGTTCCTTAGCAACCTTATTTGTTTTCAGTAAGTGCTTTCTGGGTTTGATTGTGAGAGTTTCCCTCCACCACTGGCTTGGTTGCAGCTGGGGAGGGTTAGAAAAGAGCATGAAAAGAGGACATGGCAGACACATTGAGTATCACCCTGACTGCTGCATCCTTCAGCCAGGGGAAAAAAGGCTTATTCTAGATGCTATCAAATATGAGGAAGCAGGGGAGCAGGGTAAGGAGACTAGAGCAGAACTCTGTTAAGAGACATTTTCATTATTAAAGAGAAGAAAGTGGAAAATGTTAGCTCTGCATAATATATATAACATAGCCATACATAATACATGTTAACATGTGTATTACACATGGTGCAGAGAGTTCTCCCCTGTCCCCCAGTGCAATTTATCTTCTCCCTTTGAACTTTGCTAAAGTGCCTCTAGCAGTACTGACACATCCCAGATGCAATCCAAAAACATAGCTGAGAAATAGGTCGGTTGCATCAGAAGTCAGGTTTCCTAAAAATGTACAAGGAAAAGAGACATGAGGCTTATGAATGTGAAGTCTCTGTAGGATTGCCTTTCTAAATGGATGAATGTTCCAAGTTAGCAATATGAGCTATATAGCAAGAACAGCTTTGCTGTCACACATCTATGCAGAACATAGTGAAAAATTTGTAGGTAATCTGGGATTAAAATTTGTCCTAAATAACATGGGCATCATCTATGCAGAGCAATCAGTGAACACAGCAGGTGTTCTCTGATCAAGAAGTTTCTAAGGCATCTCTTCATTTCTTATTTTGTTTGACTTTCGGTGATGGTCTGTTTACTTAATCTTTCCCCCCACCCTGCTTCTCTAAGATAAGCACAAAGTAATGCAGGGGAAGTAGACGTAAAGTTTTTAGTAGAACTTAACAGGCAGTATGCATGGTTGATGACAAAATCTCATTTTCTTCCAACTTTCCCCCTTGATAATCCCATAATTCTTTCTGTGATGCAACACAACACCTATGAAATCTGGATTTCTCACTCCATCCATGATCCTGAAGTACGCCCATATAGGGCCTCTCTTCTGTTTTGATTGTTGCAATTTGTTCCTCTTGACTACTCTCACCCTCGCAGCCTCCAAAACAAACATGACAGATCTGCAGTCCCCTTTTTTCACTGTTTGCCTTCTTCCACTGGCAAGAAGTTGAGTTTCTTGTCTTGTATAGTTTGTGGACAATAAACTCTATATTTCACATATACAGTGCTGCAGTGCATAGTAAGGTGAACTTCAGGCTCCAAGTTTCTCTCCCTGTTTCCCAACGTTTAGATGTATTTCCTGGAGAAGGCAGCTCTCAGCAGGCATGCAATGAAAGGGCTGTCACTTAAGGCAGAGCTCTGTGATCAATTCTAAGGCTGCTTTAGGTACTGGTATTATTTCTCCCCCTTTTAAATCTGCAAAATTAAACCAGCGATCTCTGCTGCTAGCCTCTAGGCAGGAGAATTACTGATGCTGCTGTATGCTCAGGAATTATTGCTGCAGCAGCAACTATCTGTGTTAGTTGTAGATAGGCACGCTGGGGCCCAAGACCGTCTGTTGCCAAAAGATAGTATAAAACCCTTTTCCCTCTCCGCTTGTTTTTCAGATAAATGCATGTTCCTTGAACTAAGTCAGGCTCCCTGTTTTTCTGATCCAAAGAAGTCCATGAGTAGTTGCACCTTTTCAGCTTTGATTGCAATTTGCTAATGTTTCTCTCCAGTGGCAACTGAACTCCTTGGCCTGGAAGTTGCTCTCTCCTCTGGAGAAAGGTGAGGAAGGGACCACAGAAGTGAGGAGGAGGAAGATTCAGGCAAAATATCTCCTTCTCTCCCCTGGTGTGTCATGTTCTTGTGTGTGACAGAAACTAGACTCCCAATGCAACAAAGACATGTGAGATACTGGGCAGTATAAATCCACCCCAAACACCTCTAAGCAAAGTTCTCATGAGCCTCTCACCTATTTGGAGTGAGTCACTGCCAAAGATGGGCAGTCACAGCTGCTGTATCAGGGAGTTTGTCTTGGGACAGATTGCTGCAAAGAGTGTGATGTAGAATTTACACTCACCTCCCATTGCTGCTATTTAATTTTTTTTTTCAGTTGAAAATAGATTATTATGAGGAATTAATAAGGGTCTCCAAAGGGCACATGCAACATGCCAATAAACAGTAATGAGCTTTTAATTCATAAGAGGCAATAGCTCCTGTTGGCTTATTTTGCACACAGGATTAATTCCTTGCTCAACAGGGTTATTTTAAAGAAACGTTAGGGTTTATGTGTTGTGTTGTGAAAAGAAGTTTGTAGATGCTTTACTTCTTTTTTTTTGTTTGTTTCTTTTTTTCCTTTCTTCTCTGAACATACTTGAAATACCTAAGGGCTTCTAGGATATTGTAGGCAAAATAGTGGTACAAATCAAATGTGTTCTGTAGTTGATGGGTGAGGGGTTTCTCTTTGCATTTCAGATGCTCACCAGATCAAGGCTGTGCAGAAAGTCTCACTTAAACAAAGATTCAGAGACCTGGTAACTACTGGGCACTTCTCCCTTTCCTTCCAGAGAAAGAGGGATACCCACCCTTCCTGCCATTTAGCCTTCTCCAGTTTCTCAGAGGCAGTAGGTCGTACGTAATAATATTTCTTTGAAAAAGACCAAACAAACCCAGAAACCAAACACTTTATAGATAACGCCATGTGGGGAGCACAGCAGCAGTGCTGACACAAGGAGTTAGGAAGGTGCAGCTGTTTGTGGGACTGGCAATCAGGTCAGGTAATTGAATTCACTTGAAAAGGCAGGCAGGGGAAAGGGAAGGGGCTGTGCTTTGCTTTGCAGCCTGGATCAGTTCCCTGATTCAGCTCACAGCACGACTAGATGTGCACTGCTGCACTGGGGAGGCAGCAAAAGGCTGGGGGTGGGATAGGAGATGTAAGGGAACTCCTGGCATGTGAGTTGCTGCTTACAGCAGTATCTGTAAGACAGTGCCCAAGTTTGAGAATTACTGCAGTTCTGAGTTTGCCCTTAAGGAAATGAATGGAGTTTGACACCTATGTTTGCCGATACAGCTTCCCCTGTATCTGTCTCTTTAACACCGTTTCACAGATGTGATTGCAAAGGTTAACCAAGTGGATTTGTTTTGGGAACAAAGATAAAATGTGGAAGTAATGAATTCCTTGTTGGTGTGGTCTCTGTTGGTGGTTTCCATGTACCTTCCTGTGGCTGAAGCCTCTGCTGTCTCTGCTGTGGTGGAGCTGGCACAGCTGTCAGCATCACTTGGTCAGGAAAAAGTTGACTTAAGTGGAATCACTGACGGTTTTTCATTTTCTTTGCAAAGAAAACCTCTCAGAAATGCTGAGCTTTTTCAACAAAGACCAACACCAGTTATAAAAAAGATGCTAGGTCATCTCTGTGCCATTTTTACAAAACATGAAGAAATCAGTCCAGATTGGTTTTAAGGCAGCCTTCAAAATAACATTCAGGAAACTTCTGCTGATCAGGAGTAACCTCCTGACAAAACTCTCTTTGTGGTTTCTGGTTTAACTGGAAGGATTTTCTCCACTATGAAGATTTCTCAACATACATCTTTTCTCTCTGATGCTATGGAGCCATGCCATGAACAAGACGTTTTGAGTTGCATTAAGTGATTTTGTTTAATGAACTTGGATAAAAGATTAAGTTGGGCTTGTTCTAGTCTGAGCATGATTAGAAATACTTCATGTATGTTTTGCTTGGAAAGCTAATGCTACATCTTAGTGTGAGCCTAAAATATTTGACAGTAGGTTTAGTTATTTTCTCTAGCTATGAAAAAATATTTTAAATTTCATTTAAATTTCATTATCTATGTTACTGTTTTCAGGATGAAATAGCTGTTTAGGTTCTTAGTTACTTTTCTTTCAGTTCCTGGAAGGAAATATATTCTGTGGCCTGTGTGGTTAAGTGACTGAAAAGTTTAAGCAAGTATAGACAAAGCTGTCCATGTTAAGGAAAAAGCATAGTTAAAGGAATATTATGAAAAAGTGAAAGGTGAAATTCTTTTTCATCATGTGAGTTGCATAGGGCACAATAAACCTACCCTCAAGATGATCTCATGCATGACATTCTGTCAAATTTAATTCTTGTTCCTTTAGGGACTCATGCTTGTGGCAGGAGATTTATGCCACCTGGCTGGTATGCCTGGAGAAAAAGATGTATTAAATGCTAGCAGAGAAGAAGGAAAAAGCTTGTCAAAACTTGTGCTTTATGAAAATGGTGCCAACATTTGGTCAGAGCCAGCTTTACTAGGATTGTAATCAATTCTGGGAGCTGGGTTTACAGGGAAGTTTTGCTGTTCTATTAAAAGGTAGAACAGGATGAACTTTTCAACCTAGTAGGTAAAGAGCTCATTTCCATGGGCCCAATTCTGTCAGCAAAACAAGTGAGTGTTAGGAAAGAACAGCCAAATTATTAAGACAAGGCAATAGCAGAAGTGTTTTCTCACAATAAAAGCCAGACGACTGAAATCAGAAACTATCTGGTCTTCTATGTGCCCTCTTGGACACTGAACCAGACACTTGACTTGGAGACTTGCTCAGAGGCTGAACATGGCTTTCCTGAATGGTGGTGGTGGTGGCAGCTTCTACAGATAAAACAAACAAGGTGTAAGACCTTGTCCTTCAAGATCTCCTCTTTACTTGCAACCGTGCATTGCAGAAGAATGTTGAACACAGTGTGTCCTGGAGAACCCTGCTCCTTGTTTTCTCCACATGGAGGGAAGCCCTTAATGAGAACAGGCATTCCTCTTTGTTTGGGAATGTTACTCCTCCTTTGTGTTTTGTAAATCCAAGAAGTACTTGTGTGATTGAGGTGGTTTGTTGTTTTAGATTGATAGTTTGGGTGTGGGATACATCCAGCTTCCATGGGCCAGAATATCTCAGTGAGCTCACTGCTACTCTCACTTCCTGCTGAGGGAGAGATCTCAAAGAAATCATTAAGGTTTAGCAGCTGTGTGAATAAAGATATTTTCAAGACGAATGTGTTCAAGTGATGGGAACCTTCCTTTTCCAAACAAACACACTGGTGTTTCATAGTCAGTCTACGAGAAAAATAAGCTGTTACAAAAATGGAATTTCTCAGAATCACAATATTTGCAAACTTTGTGTTGTTCCAAATCAGAACAAAAAGGCCAAACTTCCCATTGTATGAAAAGTCTGGGGAAAGGAGAAAGTTGATTTGTCACTATCAAAACATTCGTACCTTTATATTTGGTGTAACACAAACAATAATGCAAATATCAGTCTTACTCTTTTGTAAGTTGAAGAAAAAGAAATCCAGTCAAATAAAAGCACAATGCTTTACTTCAACATTTTTACTTCTATACATTTTGCGTTTCCACCCATGTCACAAGACAAAAATAACTACACTCAATTAGCATCAAGAATTAATTTCATCTGAGGGGACATAATTTAGACACTTCCTTTCCCAAAGGTAAGACTTACCTCTTACATGCTGGATGGGTTGTCCCTGTTATTTCCTCAAATATGAGAAAATTCACTGCAGTGTCTGTGGTAGTATAGAACTGCATTTGTGCTTCACTCTGGAAGTGTAAAATGAGCATTAAGTCTCCACTAAGTTCCTGGTACTTTGGTACAGTTTGAAAAGCTCCTGAGCTGGAAGTAATCATTTTATTGTGTTTTGTTGTTACTGCATCTTTCTTTTATGTCTCTTCCTATTGTTTGGTTACGTATGCAATTTTGGCATCTTAAATACTCTGTATTGGTTAGTTAAATAATTTAGTTTTGTTGAGTGGCACAGGAATTATTGGGTTAAACTTGAGGTCTGATCATATTCTTGGATCTTTCTTAGGTCTTTTGTTTGAGTATTATCAGACATTTCCCTTCACCTGTTTCATGCCTGTCATGACTTTACAGGGCTCAGTTTCCTTACTGATTTCTTTCCCAAGCCAACGTGTCTTGGTCAACTTAGATGTTTTTCACACAAACTGTAAAACAGGACGAATATTTGTCCTCTCTGTACTCTTTCTAGTTCTGTTATGTTCTTTCTGAGAATTGTGTGTGATATCAAAGGTATTTTTACATGACTAATTATGACTTCTGCAACACTTTCTTTTTTATTTTCTATTCTTAGATTATTGTTCAGAGGGAGGCTAAATATTTATGTGCAGCATTGTCTTGGCAATGCCGATGCCAGCAGATGAAAGAGCTGCAGAAACAGGAGGACCCTTCCAAGAAAGCTGCAGCTGGGGCATTTGCTCAGCTCCAGACTTGTAAATGCCTTGCTTAGGGACATGGCTTAGTGGTGGGCAGGGCAGTAAAATTTTTACAGTTGTACTCAATGATCTCAAAGGTCTTTTCCAACCTCAGTGATCCTATGATTCTATGTGCCAGTTAGACATGGTTTAGGGAGCTATGGCTAAGTTCTTCCGTAACTTGTAGATTGATAACCTCTTACAATGAAGTTTGATTGATGTTGTAAAGATGACTGGCGCCTGCAAAGATATCCATAAGGCTATTGGGAAGGTGCACTTTAATGCCACACAAATTAAATGCATTGCTGCTATGTACAAATGATGAACAAAACTGACATCAATTAAACAGGGAGTGAGACCTTGCAATTGTAGCAGAAAGGGGAAAAGTCATCCTGATACTCTTAGCCAAAAAAGGAAATCAAAGGTTAAGAATTAGTGTGAGGAAATAAGAATGAGTACAAGGAAAATGAAATAGAGTATAAAAATTTGCTGCTGTATAAATCCAAAGTGCGTCCATACTCTGCCTGCTGTGAGCTCTCCCTGTCCTCCACCTTGAAAAGGGCTATAATAGAACTAGCCAGAGAAAGCCAAAGGTGATCTTAAGATATGAAATAGCTTCTACAGAAAGAATAAATAGGTCTTCTGCTTGGAAAGGATATAACTGAAAATAAATATTGCAAAAAATACAGGAATTCATGGATGACATGGAGATCACAGAATAACAGACTGGAAAATACCTCGAGGACCATTGACTCCAACCATTTACAAGCCCAGCACTGCCACATCCAACAATAAACTGTGTCCCAAGTGCTGCATCCACTCATCTTTTAAATACCTCCAGGGATGGTGATTCAACCTCTATTCCAGGCAGCCTGTTCCAATGCTGGACAACCCTTTTTGTGAACAAATTCTTCCTAATACCTGATCTGAACCTCCCCTGGCAAAACTTGAGGGCATTTTTCTTGTCCCTGTTGTTCTTTCATGGGAAAAGACAGTTGATTCGGGACTATGCAATGAAGAAAGTAGGTGGCACATAAAAGGCACTTAAGCTATGGAACTCCTGCTGGAAAATATGAGTGATAGAAACAACTCCACTTATCATAATTCCACTAAGGGTGGGGAATACTAAGAGGAAGCTACTACTTTACTTCTTTACAAATCAGCTGTGCAGTTGAACGCATGAAGAGTTAGAGGGGAAGGAGGAAGACCTGATAGAATAGAAAACTGAAGGATGGGAAAGAAGATGAAAAGTGTGAGAGGTTCTGAATTGAAAGCATGAGGAGAAATATTTTGACTCTGAGAGCTGGGGAAGCAGCTTGTGAAAGGAGTTTGGAGATAGAAGGGCTTGGGACATAAAAAGTCACAGCTGTGAAAAAACAGATGAGAGAAGAGAGTCAGGGAATAACTGTGCTCTGCTATACAGGACCTTGATTGAGAATGGGCAGGGATTACTGTGGTGCCTCCCGGCTGCCTCTAAGCAGCTCTTGTCTGGAAACAGAAATTTGCAGAGACTTGGCCTTTCTCTCCCAGTAGCAAGGGTTTTGCCACCCCTACATTCTCTTTTTGTCACTCAAAAGTATAAAAATTAAAGCGTAATTTCCAGAGGAAAACGAAACTATTCTACCATCTATTTTAAAATCAGTACTGCAGCACCATAGATCCCCCAAACTCATCTCCTCCTCTATAGTTTTTCCTCTCCTTTTCCAGCGTGAGCTGGAGAAGTATGCACATACTTCTGTCCCGCGGGCAGGCTCAGCTAACAGTGGCACCGTCTCCTTTGCTCAAATCCATTTCCAAATTTAGTCAGGGAGACGTAGTAATAAATTGCGAAAAAAGCCCATTCCCGGCTTGGCCAGCAGATGGCAATTCCTGCTTTGTAAGATATCCTCAGGCAGCCTTGAAGGAGTACAGAAAGGAGTTTGCAGTAGCTGAGTCTCCGTTACGCTACACTGAGCATAAAAACACCTCTGGAAATTGTGTTCAGGTTTCTTGTCAGCTACTACCGAATCAGATACCAGAGCTTCTCAGTGTGTGAAATCAGTGTTGCCATACTTAAGGAGAAAAGAACTTAACACTTTTCTGTTCACTCAGCAGTTAACTTTGTTTCACCGTTCTAACAAGCAGCACAGGAACTTTTGGTCCTGTTTTAATGGTATTGCAGAATCTACATTGCTTTGGGGATGTTTTCTGTCACGTCAAATGTTCCTGACGTGCTTTGGCATGGAAAGCTGAAATTAAAGCTAATACAAGAGGATGTTTCCTGCTGTTACAAATCTATGGGAAACGACCTGTTTCATTTCAGAAGAAAAAAAAAAAAGAGCATGCAGGTGCAGATAATATATGTATTAAATTACAGACCTCTGGAGGAGGTTCGCAGAGAAGACTGCTGCAGAGAAATCAAAGTAAACTTCAGTTAGGTTTTTTGCTGTAAAAGAGAAAAGTTTCAGGAATTATGTAAAAAGCCAGCAAGACAGAACAATGATTAATGGTCAAACACGTGGATATTTTCCTTATCCTTGCCTGAATTTCTGTTTCATTTTCACACTGAAATGGCCAACTACAATGTGTTATTTAGGGAATGTTGTGAGTTTTATGTCTCAGGGTTGGTAACTCCCAAGTAGTTACCAGTAGTAGGGAGGAAGAAGAGTTAAGAAGGGGGTTCAAGCTGACATTACAGAAATAACTAGGCCAGAAGGGGGTACAGAAGTTCTCAGTAAGTGTGGGGGGAAAAAAATCCTTAAATAATTTCTAGTGACTTTTTGCCTGGAGAAGCATAAATGGGATATGAAGCAAGCTTTATGTGGCTCAAAGTTTAGTTGTCCTGATGTGAGACTGAGGGCTGAAGGGAGGAAAAAAGGAAAATTATTGGAAGAGGTACTAGGGGTCCTGCCAAGAAGCCAGGTTTACTCTTAAACACTCAATATTTGAAACCGATCAAAATACTGTGTTTGACTTTCCATTTGTACTGATACCGCCAAAATGTAATAGGAGAATTCATTCCTAGACTGAGAGTGAGTAACAGTTTTTGACTCAAGGTTCTTTCCCAAGCCACTGTACGCAGACCAGAAGAGTGCACAGTCTGCCCTTGTGTTTCTGTCATTGGTGGCCTGTGCTCTGTGACACCCTGAGTTACAAGCCTTCTCATCATCAGAAAAGAAAGCGTTCCCTGAGTGAGGGAGACTCTGGACCACCAGAAACAAGCCAGTTGAAGCAGAAGTCTGGAGGGGCTGTCTGGCCTCAGGCTCCAAAGGAAGGCCAGGATTTGCTGTAGGTGAACAGTTCAGGCAGACTACAAGAACTGTGTTCAAATGTTTGTTTAAAAAATAAACAAACCTGTAACTCTTACATGTTAATGGGTAAGAGATTCTTGCTCTAAGCCTGTGCACATTGCTTTAACATCAAACTTGTTTCTGAAAACTGTTGTTAGGAACCATGTCATTAGGAAAGAGCCGGAGGAATTCATCCAGGTAATTAGGAGGGTTGGTTTTGGGGTAGGAGAGAGAAGAGGCTCATAGTGGTGAAAATTGAGTTGTACATTGGTCTGCACCTGGAAATTTGTTTGAGAAATCCAGAGTTAGGAACACTGTGTCTCTCTGCATCAGCAAAGCTTTGAAATGTGGGAGATTGAGTTTGGATACAACCAGACTGAGCTGATGTCTAACCAGAGAACAGATATCAAGCCTCCTGTGGCAACTAAGTGCTTCCAGTTAATATCTCCTCATATATTGCTCTCCAAAAGGAGAGTGACATCTCATCTTTACAAGAAGCACACATCTTGACTAGAAAAGATCAGAAGTCTAGCTCTCTCACACTGATCCTGCACATCATGAAAAGCAAAACGGGAAAAGTTCCATTCAAATCCCTTTGGAGGTTACCCTAGAGTATTAGTACTACTGTGAAAGGTGAAGTCAAACACAAGTTTGGGGATTTTTGTAAGTGTCTGTAGTTCCAGGCTATGCTTGGATTCATTGCAGAACCGAAAACCTGCTTTTTCCAACCGATAGTCCTACAAAGTCATATTGAAACCAAAAAATACTGTGTACTTTGGCAGAGACATTACCAGCCATAAAGATCTGGCAACTGCAACCTGTGTAACAATCTTGCTAATTGTATTTAAATTGGAGTGGATCAGCCCTTCTAACACTGAATAAAGAACTTTATTTTTCCCAAGGAGAAAAGCAGACAGGAAGCTGGATGTATACAGGTGAGCAGGGTTTTAACAAGGGTTTCTGCAATGAGATTTGACACCAGGTTAGCTATTCCCATTTGCTCTGTGGGTGCAAGTTACTAGATTGCATAAAGTGAAAGATGGTCTAAAGTCAAAGCTCTGTAGTAACCCCACAATAATTCATGTGCAAACACAACTTAAAGGTCTGTTTCTACTCCATAATCTTTCATATGTAAACGGTTTTGGGTGGGAATAATTACTTTTCCTCTTGTTCAACTTCTTCCACATGTCCTTGGAATATTGAGCTAACTCATGATAAACAAGGTCCTCTTGTATACATGGATATATAATGGTATATATAAGAAAGGGTTGGTAGTACTTTAACTTCCTGCTTTTCTACTGACTGGTGGCAGCAAATCAAATATCCTGCAGAAATACAGTTAGAAAAATGTCTTAAATTCAAAGGAACTACCAAGTTACAATGCCTGGGAATAAAGTGAGTTGTTAAAGGTCAGCAAACATTCGTTCTGTAAAACTAAGGGTCCCAGGTTGTCTTTAAGATCATGTCCTTATGTCAGGTTGGCTTTCTGGGAATATAAGGCATATTTTGATAATACAGAAACCTGAGATGACTTAAAGATTAATAGTGTTATTCTTCATAGCAAATTTACCTCAAACAGGAGAATTGTACATAATTTACAGTTTTCATGCCCAGTCAGTAGCATTATAGGTCTTATTAATTGTAAAATCCTGTTAGAACACAGCAGTATCCTTCAGTAAATTCCAGCAAAGTGAATTCTGGAGTGACGATAGCACTGCCTGTGCGTGGTTATAAATCAGATTTCTAAGTGTCTGGGAATTATTCATGTGGTTTAAGTGGCTTAGGTATATATTGTCTTATTGCTTATTTGCCCCAATTTGAACATGCAAGCTTTCCCTCAGAGGGTGGTTCTCTGTGTACTGTGTTATTCAAACAGTTGGCAACTCCTTAAAGGTTTAAATGTTACTTGAAGAGCTTACAGGAGTTGAAGGCTTTTAGTAAAATAATTAGGTAGAGTGTCATTTCATTTTAAATATTACTATCCCAGGGAGTTTAAATAATATGACCTTGATTTCACCCTGATGAGAGAAGGATGGAAGTGTTTTCTTCAAAGTGTTTCTAACTAATATATAAGACACAAACAGACACCTAAATGTTTAGTCTTTTTATATACTGAATAATTCTGCCTGAAAACAGATACTGCATCTGTTATGTCACAGTGCTGTGATCAGAAGCTTCGGTAATGCAAAATCTTTACATAGTCTTTATTTTAAATTATTGGGAGGATCATTATGATGATAAAGAAAATGGATTATTAATTTTATCTTAGGGAATGCATCTAGGATTCCCAGAGAGGAATCTTAGCCTATGAGCACCTCTTGAGTTATGAAAAATGCTGTTTCAGAGGGAGGACGAAGAGCACCTGGGAGCCACTGAACCTGAACGATTCACATCTGGCTTTCAAATAAATGCTGCACTACAAACGAGCAGCTATAAGGTAACCTCACACTCCTCATGGGTGAGGCTGGCCAGGGGTGGGCAGCACATTGTCTTGCCCAGCCTAAGTAACAGGGAGGGCGATGCAGGATTCCTTAAAGAAATTGATTCGTGTGAATATGTGCCATACTATGTATCTTTCTGTACTAATTTATTTTATTTTTGTATGTAAAGTAGTGGTTATTCCATAAATCTGGTAGGGATGGATTTTATCAGAGTATAAATAGAAAGTGCAGGGCCTATGAATGTGCTCACTTTTTAACAAACAGTATCTTTTCACTTAACCACAAAGTAAATACATATTTAGAGGAAGGCCACTGATACAGGATTTATTTAACTATCAAAAAAATTCCTGTCAACAGAAGGATTAGCTTAATTCTGCTTTTGAAAGAGAGGAGATATTTAATGGTGCTAACAAGAAAAGTCAGGTTTATCTCAAAAAATACAGTCATTGCAAACTAATGTTGCATTTTCACACCCCTTTTTTGAAATCTATTTTTCCCATATTACCATACATTGGATGAATTGTGTGTTAAATAACTTATCAATTGGGAAAAAGTGAACCAGAGAGAGTACGTAATTTTTTTTTTACTGTCCTGCAGAAGATTGGATATTTCTTTCTACCCAACTTCAAATTCAGGATTTCAGATGATAGTTAAAAAGTAGATATAGACTGAGGACAATAATTTAGAATTATTTAAAAAAAAAAAAGATAATGTTTGTTAATTTTTCACATATTAAAGAAACTCTTTATGAGTAGAAAACCAGAATGGAATTAAGTCCTGCTGTACCAGCTGCAAGGTAGATGCATGAAATTATTTACCATGTATTTAATGTTTGATATAGTTGAAATACTTTCATGAAATTATGTACAGCCCAAAACTATTCTTTGCTGTATTTCGTACCCCTATAACACTCTTAAAATGTCAGATTTTTTAATGTTGTATTTCTCAACACAAATCTGTTCAATTTGCAAAGGCAAGTAGACTTTCTACATGGAAGACTTGTTAGCAGTTTTCATATGCCTTAATATTTGAATTGACTCACTTAGATACACAGTTTTGCTTACCTAGTGAGTAAAATGCTGACAGTGTTGTAAATCATGCCTTGAAATGAGGCCACTACCACCTGCTAGCCCTTGCTATAGCCTTTAATACAGAAACACTTTCAAAGGGACAAATGGACAATGGTGATCAACAAAGTTAAATTAACTTTAGAAATTAGAATTCTTAATAATTTCCATAGAAATTAGAATTCTTAAAAATCAAGTGAGCACGATTAGTGCCACTTCTATTCCTGGTGGTTTTTCACTCCAGGTACTTGTCTTGACAGTACTACTGTCATAGGTAGTAGTTTTTTTCTTTCTCAGATTTTTGCTGCCTGAAAAGTTAACTGAGTGGCCACTGAGCAACAAACTAAAATCTTCTTCTAAGCAAAAATCTGATTTGGTTGATTTGGCAAAACATTTGCTACTCCGATGCTCCAAACTTTTGTTGAAAACAAAATTGAGTTCTTGAGAATGCAAAGGTGGTCTGGAAGATATTAAATCTACATAAACAAAGGAAGGAACTCTGAGGAACTTAGATCCTATGATAATGCATGCAATGTGAAATACTTGACCTGCATAGTGGTATCAAACCAAGCCTGAAGACAGCCTAAGACAATGGCTTGAAGCAGTTCCTGCTCATTTGAAAGAGATGTTAACTTTGAAGCTGAATGAAAATGTTGCCAGCACTGTTAGTTGTTTCACTGCCAAGAGAGAGGTGAATGATCATGCTAGGACAATGTATTCTTCATGCTTCCTCATTTAGCAATAGGATCAAAACAAATTCCGTGTTTGAGGTCAGAATAAAAATTATCTTAAGATGTTCTTCAGCTTAATATCCACGTGGGATTAAGTGGGTGGGATTAATTTCACGAAATTTAAGGTGTCTAGAGTTCTCACTTGTACATCTAAGCTCATCATCTGGGCTCCTTCAGTATCATTTATCTCATCATAAATGTTAATGTTTGAAGTAATTTGTGCCCCTGTTCTCACCTACCAACTCTGCATAGATGATGTCCCTAATCAGATGTTCACAGCAGAGACAGTGACAAGGTAGGCTAGAGAAATCCTGCACTAAAAGTCTGCCATCAAAAATTTAGCTTTGTGCAGCTGGGGATTGCCAGGGGCAGAGGGCTTTGACAGGTAGTGACTGCCACTTTCTTTCACTTGCCCAGCTTTAACAGCAGCAGTTATGTGTGAAACATATTCCAGACCACAGCTGGTCAAGTCCCATCCACTCTTCACTGAATGATAAACTACACCCGAGTTTAATCTGTAAAGGAGCCAGACCTGAGCCGTAAGGTGAACCTAAAAAAGGAAAATGTTAAGTCTCTAATTGGTGTTTTAAATAAACGCGTCAGTGGGAACTGGACATGTTGCTTTTCCTTAGCTTCACTAGTTAGACATTTAGTCTACTTTCTTTCCCTTTCTCATACTGGTTGGAACTAGGAGGGAACCTATATCTTGACGAGTAATAGCAGTCTAGAAAACTTCTACTGCAGGTATTATCAAATTTGAGTTAGACACTCTCAACACTCCCCACAGTAAACAAGTAAAATCTGTGGGTTTTGCCTTTGAAAATGTGACTCATCTGCTCAGCAGTCAGATGCAGCCCTGGTAGTTCATACGACTCAGCTGGAGCCCAGTCTGAAACATCAGTAGAACATCCTGTCTGGCTGAGAGATGCATAAACACTGCTTACTGAATAGGATTTAATCTAATGTTGATCTTCACGCCGTTGGCGATACCATACGTTTTTATCTTTTAATGGTTATCCTGTTTATCTCATCTTTCTGACCTAAGTCCAAATCCTTCTGCTGAATAGGTGTCTTAATAATACTAGCTGAAAATGAAAGAACAGAAAGGCTTAATCATTAATATCATGCATTAGTCTAACTGTCCACAAGATTTTATATTAGCCTCATGTCCTCTCTGTATAGTTCCTCTCTTTCTTGGATTTCCTTTTACTGTACTTCTTGTTGAAAATTTGTGATAAGGTTTGACATTTTTCTGAAGACGTATTTTTTTTCTGGATGATGTAGGCATACCGCTCGCATTGATTACAGTACAAATTTTAATCAGATCAACAGAAGAAGGAAGAATTAATCTCTCTGAACACGTACTCTTCAGGCTTGGCACTCTGTGCACTTTACTTTTGTGGAATACTACATGACTCTGAAAAGCTTTAAAAATAAAATGGTTTATGGAAAACCTGTCTTGGTGTGTCATTAACAGTATGCTTCAACAATACAGGCAATTTTTTTTTAAGTCATAGGCAATTGAAATATTCTTTATGGTCAAAGAAAATGCTGCATGTGAGAGCTACTGAAGTCTTGGTCTATTTTCAATAGCTTGTGAGAAAGTGAGTCAATGTTTAATGGGGAGCTGGCTAGAATTTCAGATAGGGTTGCAGAAGATGCCATTTCCCGGCCCCTGGGGCTTTTGAAAGTCCACAAATGACAGGGCAAATTCCTCCTTTGGCATTGGTCTTTCTTTAATGTATTGATCCTAATTTAGGCACAACCTAAGTACCACCATAGCAGATGTCTGTCGTAGAGCATTATGTCTTTTGTGTACACAATTGCTGTTTGTTATCAGCTGTAGGGTATTAATAAAACATGTAAAATAAGCACATTACCATAAAGAGGAAGGAATCTTAGACAAACCCAAGGCTTTCCTCACATCACATTTCTCAGCTTATCCATACTCTCTTGGTTTTTTCCACTTTCCTCTCTGTTTTGCTGTTGGTTTTATGATTTTTTTTCTTTTTGTTTATAACAACAATTTAGCTGAAACATATGCAGTTGTCCAAATACTAGGTATATCCTCTACATCTATGTAACCTCTTCATTTTAACTGTTTTATGGTGATTATCTCATGCTCATCTTCATTCTTTTTCCTTTTCAACTTTTTTCTTGTGAACATACAGGGCTCAAATAGCAGAGCCACAAAGGCGGCTTTCCTTTCACATACTTTTCCAGAGTTAGTATTATTTATTTTCAAATAATACTCCTAAATTCTTTGATAGCAATAATTTAAACCACAGTGCTTTTATTGTGGCTCTTTGGGATTACAAAAAACCCAGAAATCAAAAACTTCAGAAATCAAACTGCAGTCAAACCTGCCCATATTCTTTTTGCAAAGTACATCTTCTATGGAAATTATCTGACTACGGAGAGTGAGATTTTATTGTTCTTGTTCTTGGGAACTACTAGGGAAATAGCTGAGATCTCAAGAGACCTCTCTCGAAAGGGAAGAGGCTTAGCTGTTGAGAGGAGCAAAATGTACCAAAGAGGTTCAAAGTTTCTCTGGATACCTACTGAAGGCCTGTAAAGAAAGACCCCATGAGCCTAAATTTTTTTGAAATATAAATACTACATAATTTTAGCTGAAGAGCAATAGGACAACAAGGTACAGAATATTGAAGAAACATTCAGAATAGTTATAGACATCACATTTATAAAAACTGTATGTACTAGAGAATCTGATTTTTTGACTATGCATTCCCAAATGTGAGGAGAAAGGCAAAATAATTTGTTCATACTAATCAGAGTATAAGAAACACTTAATGACTGGAAAATATAATCTTTTTTAAAAAAATGCATGAAAGTGGAAGCTGTGCACAATATGTTCTCAATGGGTTTTCTTAAAGACATTCTTTTTCTTAAAACTTGGGGGAGTAATTGTAGTGTTTATAGGAAACAGGCAAACAAAACTGCAGTACATAAATATTACCTTGAAAAATATGCAGAGGGAATTAGTCTTGAGCTTAACTCAACACTGTCCAAAATGGAAAAAATACATGACACTTCCCTCAAGCTGATTTGACTTTCCATCCTACAGTTCACAGGCTCCCATTCAGGATTCCCACCTGAGGAGTCTCACTACGAGTTAGAAACATATCTAAGAGTTTATGGAACCATGACCCCTTGGATCAGTCACATTAAGATCCAGTCTTGGATTTTGTCCTTGTTTATTTCTACACAACTGAAAGTTTAATTAAGTTAATCGTTGCTGACACATGTAATGAAGAGTGAATATGAAACCAAAAAAGGTTTCTTTGCTCTGCCATAACTGTTCAAAAAATGTTATATTGTGGAGGAATTATTGTAAGAAAGCTCAACAGGTTTAGAAAACAGCTTCTGGACAAAGACTCAGTGGAGAATGTGGACTGTTAACTTCTGCATGTTAAATTGCTTACGAAATATTTTGAGCATAGTTAAGCTTATCATAGGCTTAGGGTTTTAATAAGCACCCAAACTTGTTCCTTGGGGGGAACAGATGTGTTTTTCAGTGGTTGGCCAAATATTCTCTCTTTGCTTTGACAATCATTATGTATTTCATAAAACTATATTGTGTTTCAGTGCTGGGCTTTTATTTTTTTCTGAATTCCACTGCTATATCTTTATGTAGTAATGTTTTTATGTTTAACTTAGAAGGGCATGGCTAACAAGACAGTGAGTGTGCAGCAAGATTAGTGCACCTATAAAATGCACTCCATTATAATCTTAAAGGTATTTTACATTGTTGTCTGGTTTTCTTTCTTCAGCTACTACTACTTTTCACGTGGAGAGCAATGTGTGCTGAGCCAGAAGACGTTCTTAAGAAGCTGTGCTTTGTTTTGGACTAACCTTTGTTTTGCCGTGTGGCCACTGGTAGGTAAGACGGAGAAGGTGATTCAGGGTCGAAAAAGGAAGAAGAGGCTTTGGCAGGCAGGTCAGGGTTGGACGGCACAGCGGGCATAGCAGTAGCAGCCCAGGCTCTGAGGGAAGAAATTGGGACGGGATACGAATGCCAGAGGATGCTTCGAGCCCTCCAGATCTCACAGGGAAGGGTGAAGCATCCAGGTTTAATCCGCGGATTTTCTTTCAAGAAGCTCTCTTCCTCATAAAGCCCAAACTGCTAAAAACCTAAGTTAGCTGCCCAACAGCGGAACAGATGTGCGTCTGAAAGCTTGGAAGCAGGATCATGAATCAAATACCTGTCATTTAACACTCCGGACCGGCGCTTTCCCTATCCTCTCAATTCCCTCGCTGTGCGGAGGAAAGGTCAAGAGTTGATGCCTCTGTGCAGATGGGAAACATGTCAAGGGGTGTGCAGGAGCAAGTACTTTCCCTTCCTTTGTTAAAAAGCAGGAAAGACAACTGGGCAGAAGCAGTTCCCGCACGGTCTCCCCCTGCACAGGGTGTCCCAAGGGGAGGCGGACAGCTGTCCCGGAGGAAAGCGGATGCCCCGAGGGCCCTGGAGCTGGGCGCCTCCGTGCCGGGGCTGGCAGCCCTTCCCTCGGGGAGGAAGGTGGGCGTTGGAGCTCCTCAGAGGCCAGAGAACGCTGGGCAGGGCCGAGAGCCGGCTATCACCGCGAGTATGGCCGTGAGGGTGCGCGTGTGTGTGGCGGGGGGTGCGCGTTTTTGGGCGGCTACTCTTTATCTCCTTGTTTGCAAACGGCCGGGGCAGGAGTTTCAGACTTTCCCTCTCGCCCAGCTCGGGCGGGACACCGCTGGGCGCAGCTGCCCTGCCTCGTGGGGAGCAGACAGGGCCCGGGAGCGGGGCAGGGGCTTGTTTACCGCTCTACCGGCCGGGCGCAGCGCGCGGTACCTGTGTGCAGGCTCGGGGCGCTCGCCCGCCTCCCGCCCCTTTCCCGGCGGCCGTTAACCGCTGACTTCCAGCCTCCCCCTCCCCGAGCGGCCGCGGCACGGTGCGCTCGCTGCCGCCGCCGACACGGCGCGGTCCCGCCCCGCTCCACCCCCTCCGCCGGAGAGCCGGAGCGGCGGGCAAGGTGGGGGGGGCCCGGAGAGGAGCGTGGCTTCGCCTGCCTTTCCCCGGCCCCCCCTCCCTCCTCCCCTCCCGCGGCCAATCGGCGCGGAGGGAAGCGCTCTTGTCGCTGACGCCCCCGAGGGAGCCCCCCTTTTAAAATAAAGCGGCGGCGGCGGCGTGGCGGGAAGAGGGGGGTGTGCGCTGGCCTCGCTCGGTCCTGCACACCGGAGGGCGGACAGATAGCGAGACAGACAGAGCGAGCGCCGCAGGATGCCCGCAGCCCCCGCGGCCAGAGGCTGAAGCGGGCGGGGGACGAGAGGTCGCGAGGAGAAGGAGGACAAGGAAGGCGGGAGCGGCGCGCCTGGAGGATCTCGCACCCGCTCCGAGGATGGCGCCGGTGAGCGAGCAGCTGGAGCCGCAGGGCGCAGGGGGAGACCCCACCGCCGCGACCCCCCTGCCCGGCCCGCCGGCGGTCGAGGAGCCCCGGCAGGAGAACGGCGGCGAGTGGCGCCCCGCGAGCGGCGAGAGCGGGGCCCAGCCCCGGGCGGCGGCGGAGGCCCCCAGGAGCCCGGGCTGCCCCGAAAGCGCTGCGGCGCCGGAGCCCCCCGAGGGCGGCTGGGGCTGGGTGGTGATGCTGGCCGCCATGTGGTGCAACGGCGCCGTCTTCGGCATTCAGAACTCATGCGGGGTCCTCTTCGTCTCCATGCTCCGGCTCTTCGGCAGCAGCGACGACAAGCAGCTGGTCTTCAAAACAGGTGAGGGGCGGCCGGGAAAGGGGTTGGGGCGGCTTCCAGCCCGCTCCGCCTCGGGCCTTCCCCGGGCGCAGGAGGTGTCCCGGCCGGGGGCTCTCGCTGCCGGCGGCGCCGCTCCGGCCGTCAGTGTCCGAGCCCCGCGGGGCCGCAGCTGCGAGACCCCTCTGCAGGGCTGGGCCGGAGCCTGCTGGGGCGCTCGGGAATTCCCCCCGAGGGGAAGGGCGGCTCCCCCTGCGAGGGTGCGCGCTCGCAGCCCTGCCCCCGGGCAGCGACCTCCTGGGGTACTGGGGGAGAAGCTGCGGGAGAGGAGCAGGTGTGCTCTCGCTTCTTCCACAACTGGATCTTTAGGCATCTGCTGTCGTGTCTTAAATCAAAAAATGCACACTTCTGGTCGCAGAATCTTTATTCCCCTGGCCCCGTTAGCCTAAAGGTTAGTCTAAATGATTAGTTAAGAGTGGAGTATAGTGACACTTAAAATATGTCAAGAATGGGCTTGACAGTTGCCAAATCCAGCATGTTGATGTGCAGATTTACTGCTGCAAACAGTGTTACAAAACTCACCAGTGAAATTAATGATGTTTACTAAACTTTAAAGGCATTACCAGTACTCTAAGGTGTTACTGGTCTAAAGTACTTTAGACACATAAGATTCAATTGGTTAAAAGATAAGCATGCATTCTGTTTTATTTTATGTACGTTTTCTGTGGAAAGTGGCTTGTGATCTGACTTTGTAAGTTGAGGACATGCAGTTTTTGGCTCTTGGAATAACAACAATTGAAGTTAAGGAACAGAATTAAAATTATATTTTATTATAGTAAATAATAAAGTTGACTTACACAAAGGATAGCTTAGTGTTAAATTATTAAAATGAAGTACTGAAAAATAAACACTGCCTTTTATGTTTTTGTTCCTTTCTTAAAAAAGGGTCTAGCCTTGCAGAGTTGTAAGTCTTCTAGAAAACTTTTTCAGTACAGAGTGCATGTTACAGACCTTTTGAAATTTATGTCTTCCTTAATACTTGCATAAGTGGGCCTAAAGTTGAGATGTTATGACAAAGAAGTTAACTTTCCTCCTGCAGCTTAATGACTATTTTTGTCTGAAGTAGAAAACTAGGGCAGGTGTTTCGACTGAAGTAGGAAAGCTGAAAAGCTGTGGTGGAGCATCAAGTGATGTTCTCTGCAGCATCTGAGCAGTTTGCAGTGATACACAAGGTGTATTCCCCAGTGTTCTTGAGCTAGGAAGATGGAAAGGTACATCTGCACTTCAGGTTGGGCAGTGCCTGTTTCTCAGAAGGGAAATGCACATCCAGAAGTAGGTGCCTAGGCTCCTTAGCCTGCAGGGGAGAAGAATGAGATTCAGAGGATGTGCTGTGAACATTTGCATACTGCCCTGGGAGCCCCTGGCCAGTCAGAAATGCAGAAGCAAATGGGTGGCTGATACGCTTCCTGTCCATTGTACAGAAGTGTAAAATTGCTTTTTCTGAGTATTTAGTTTGGTAGTAACAATATTTTAAAAACTGTTGTCTTGTACTGAAAAATATGAAAAAGGTCTTTAGCTAATAACGTAGTAGTCAAAATAATCAACAGGAGAAGGACTGAAATTATCTCCTACCTTCCAGAAGGGTAATTGCACCACTGGTGTCTAAGTGAGGCAAGATCGTGGGTGTACGCCACTCATGTTTTTGAAAATTTGCCCAATTGCAGAGAAGAGTGGGGGGAAAAAAGTGGGACTTGGCTTTAGAGCCTAGTTGTTTTGCATCCTGCTTAGAAGAGCAGGAAGAGTTCTGAGTCCTGGATGTAGCCAGCACCTCCTGTGTTGCTTTTTGAGTGATGGGGTGGGGGGGGAAGCTACAGCAGCACTTTGTTGCACTTTGTTTTGCTTTGTCAGGTGCACTCTGGTTTGGGCAATGCAGAAGGCACTAATTTTGCTTTTTTTTTTTTCTTAAATCAAAATGGGTTCAAATTGGGGGAAATACTGCAAGATAGCTGCCTTGACTAGATGATTTGTGTGCATGTGAAGGAGGACTGCAAATACACGGAGTCTCCTGTAAACAAAAGCATAGCAGATAAAAATTGTTCCTTTCCTTCTAATGCCTGAAAGTACCTTGATGAGTTGGAGTGCTGGAAGGGAAAAGTCACTATGATTTTAGTGTTAGAGAAAAGTCTAGCCTGATCATTCCCGTAGTATTGATTCAAATACTTAATCTGCTGAGTCTCTTGCGTTTGGACTAATTGCAACTCAAACCTGACAATGGTAACTGAGTTAGTCAAGTTTAATGAATTGGAAAACTGGAATTTGTAATGAAAGTTTTCTTGCTGTGGGGCTTTGCTTTGGAAAGTCAAGTTTAATAGTCTAATCCTTCTGGGAAAAAAAAAAAAAATTCTCTAATATCTGAAATGCTGATTTTTTTGAGAGGCTTGGGTATTCCAGGTAATTTCTTTAAGGACCCCAGATGTCTATGGAGTTTTGCAGTTGATCTACAGTACCAAAGAATCCAGGTCTGTTTGTGGTTTATTAGTGTTTTTTGGTTGTTGTTTTTTTTTAATTTTTTTTTTTTTATTTTTTTTTATTTTTTTTAACTACAGGATTACTTAGCTGTTGCCAAGAGCACATGTGTTGCCAGAGCTTTTTGTGTGCCCGCTCTTTTGGGACCAGTCAGTAGTCACCTCTTGCCTGGTGTTTTTCCTGAAAAGAGGAATTAAGTAGGTTATAAAAAAAAAGCTGCTTTTGATATGTCTTAATAACATCTTGTAATATCTTAAAAGTCAATGCAAGGCAAAATGGGAGGGCACTAAATATGGTAGTCTATGCTATTTTTGTTAGTGTTGGTAGATGAGTGGGTGTTATCAGTGTGAAAGGCAAAAAGGGAGGGGGCAGAATGGAGGAAGATGTAGTCTAGAAGTGACTCTGCCTTGCAGATGAGGAGTGTAAGGAACCAAAACTATGAGCAAGGCTGTTTACAGCATGCAGCATCAGCACTGGATAAATGAAATAAAGAACTGTAATTAATATTGTTAATTAATACTGGATTTAGGAGTATTGTGGAAAAAACTTGTGGGTCATAAAGGGTTCAAAAAGTCCTTCAAGGGACACCTTTTTATGGAAAAAAATGGAATATAACTAGTACACAGTATTTTGGTATTTGTTAGTAAAAAAATAATTTCTTTGCTTATGTAGTGCACTATATAGGCAATTCCATTGTTTCCTTGTGTAGCCATTTTTGTTCAAAAACTTATTGATTCACAACTCCAGTAGAGGAAAAGCCCCTAGTGTAAGTATAAAACTTCTAGAAAGGTGTGCCTGAAGTCTCAGGAAACTACTCTGTTCATTGTTTATAGTTCATTGTGTTTGAGGAACGAGTTGGGTGGAAAAAAACAATGGCAATGAAGTATGGGAGGTTCGTGGTCCTTGGAAATAGGGCAGACCTAGTTGGCCTCTAGTGTTCAAATGCAATTGTAGTCTGATCACCCTTGAAGGGAAAGGATTTGGTCCAGACCAGTCCAGGGTCTGGCAGGAAGAGCACTTGGTTCCTTTCCCTGTTGGAGTTGTCACATGGGGATAAGGAGCACTGAGCCAGTCCCATTGTTATCTCAGAGATTTGTGTGAGCCCCATCTAGTCCCGTGTTTTGCTCTCTTTATAGGTGCCTCTGTTATATAGGTTTTCATGTGCATTTGTACCCATACCTGTTTTCAAAAGGCAAATAAATTCTATGATACTAGTGGCAGCAGAAATAAAAATGGTAGGTTTCATTAAAAAAAAAAAAGTCAGATAAAATTACTAGTTCCACTACTTTAATGTTCTATGATTTGCAATGCTGGTTCTGTAACTCTGCTGTATTATTCTCTCGTGTACAAGTATTAAGTACACCTGTGTGTACAGCTATCACCTGCACAGGAAGTATGTACTGCTATTAGAGTTCTGCATCCACGTGTTTGTTTTGCTAGTCAGTGTTCCTGGAAAACACCACCTTACCTTGCCTGGACTGGTTATCTGCGTGCTTCTATGCCTCTGGGTTTGTGTCTCTTAGGTGCAGCCTTTGGTGACATACCTGGGTATCAGGATGATTGATTGGCTGGCTCAGCACTGTTGGCACCATCACAACTCTTTGCCCTGGATTGCTGAGAGTTCGATAGGGCAGGGAGGAGAGTTCTGATTTTACTTTCACATTCAGGCTGTAATTCAGATACTGAGAAGATAATGTTGAATGACTACAAAGATCTATAAGGGATAATTTCACAGGACAGTTAGAAGTTTTCCATTACTCTTTTCTTGAATCTTTTGATATTTTCCTGAGTTGTCCTCAAGAGATAAAGACCACCAGCAATTTTGATATAGTTCAAGTCCTTGTTGTGTAACCGTCCTTCAGAACCACACTTATGTTTCTAAATCTATGGGCTGCTGTATCCAGTAAATTGGGAACCTTGGCAGGCTGGGCCTGTGTCACATGGCTTATGAGAGAGCAAGTGACTTTTCTTTTTAAGAAGTAGTAAGTCAAATCTGGAACGCAGAAGTTAGAGTTCACAAGTATAATTTGTGTGAGGTACAAGGAAGTGTACTACTGTATAATGCCTTGGTCAATAAGGATTACATTGCAGTGGAGGATGTAGTTCCACAAAAAGCTGGACTTCAGTTTTGAACAAAAAAAATGGCTACACGAGGAAACAATGGAATTGCTTATATAGTGCATATGATTATCAGTGCTGCTGTAGTCTGCTTTTCTTCTCATGTTTGTGTGGCTACTGAAACCAGAGCAGGGAACCAACAGTGAGTACTAACCTGATATATAAATAGTGTTTCATTTTTTTCAGCTGCAGTCATTTTGTATCCCTTTGACCCAGCTTTGTGATTTTAAACACCTATGTAAATGAAGATTCTGATGTAGTTGATGTGATGAGTGGGTCAAACTGGAAAGTTGAAGGCAATTTCTGTAGTATGCTGTCTTTGTTTAGACCAGAATGATTAATACCACTACTGTTTATGCATGCACATATACAATGTCTTCATGCCTTTGGAGCATTTCTCTTGTAGTCTTGTTAACTACTCTGCAGAGTGATTGCTTACGTTGTCTTTTTGTGCTTTTATTTTTTTCTTATATTGGATTTCACATTGGTTAGGTTCTTCCTGTTCCAGCTGCAGGTTAACTTGCAACAAACGGCTTTGTTAGGGAGAATAACCTTCCTAATATGTCTGAAAGCTAGTTACCAGTTTATTTTTGTGGCTTTCTTTAGACTCTTCATAGTGATGAAACATCCCTATAGAATTCTGAAGATGATTGGCAATTGTCACTGCTCTGCATTAAATCCACATGCCTCAAGTTATGAGCTCTAGTGTGCTGCCTGTCAGACAAAACTATATCCTCTAAAATCTCCTTCATACAAATCACTGAAATACTAAGTTTTAATGTGCTCTGTTCCTGATAGTTTTGTTGCATGTGAAATATCTTTCATATTCCCAGTGTTATTTATTTGTCAGTGTCTCTGTTGCTCTAACTCTTTGTAAGGTAGAGAAGAAAGGTACTGTGTCATGTTACAAAATGAGGCTTTGCTGTTTTCTGGTGTGAGTGATATACTGTGATGACATTGTGCTGTCTATTTTGCATTATTTACTTAACATAATGTTTTTCTTGCTGCTTATTGTTAGTACCTGCAGTCAGTGAAGCTTAGTTGACTTTGAAGTTTTCCAGCGTGCATTACTTCTTGCTCTTCAACTTTGTTTTGTTTAATTGGTCCCTGTAGTCTGTTCAATGCCATCTTACTCATCCATTTTTTTGGCTACCATTTTTTGAGGTTTCTTAGATCTCTTCCTCATTTTTGAGTTGCCTTAAATAACTGCTGTTTAAAGGGAAAGTTAGCAAAATGTGTGTGTTTATTAATAAACCTTTATCTTAGACTTAGCAAGAGGTACCTGTGCTTAGTGTTTGCCTATCCATAAACATGATTTCATCTTTCAACACAGTCTGCTTGCCTCTGGACACTTTCCATTTCCTGATAATGTTCAGTCTTTTTTTATCATGATTTTGCTAGCCTCCTGAAAGGAGTGTTGTCGAAGGCCATCTTGAAGTTTAAATATCATTGATCTCTCTCTCTCTATTGAGTTACTAGTCTTGTATGAAGCACTGTTCTTAAACTATGATAGCATAATATGTCCATATGTTTATTTACTCTTAGCCAGTTTGAGTGAATTAGTGATATTAACAAACTGTAACCTCTACTTGGAGCAATGTCTACTAGAGCAGGCTTCTAAGGACCTTGCCCAGTTGGGTTTTGATCCAAGGATGGACACTCCACAGCCTCCAAAGTGCCAGTGTTTGGCTACCATGAGCAAAGTAGATTTTCCTTATTTTTAAATAGAGTTTTCTCTATTTCAATTTGTGTGCATTGCCTCTTGCTTCTTGTCAGAATACCACTGAGAAGACTTTGGCTCAGTCTCTTCACATAATCTCATGGGGTATTTGTGCGTGCTAAGATTGCCCCCTGCAGCCTTTGCTGCTTGAACCTAACCAACACCACCTCTCTCAGCCTCTCATCGTGTGTCAGATGCTCCAGTTCCCTTATCTTTGCAGCCCTTTGCTGGATTCACAGTGGTAATCAGGCTGCCTGCTCCACCTTTGGCATTGTTGGTGTTTCAGGCTTTTGACACTTGAAGGTCTCAGGGAAAGTAAAGTCAATCCATTGTCACCTCCAGTGTGCTGGCCCCCTCCCACATTTCCCTCACCTGGTAACATAAATACTGCACCAGCACACACCTCCTCAGGTGTCTGAGTGCCTGCTGCCTGCCACACTCTTAATAGAATTCTACACATCAAAGATCATGCTTTGAAATGAGAAAAATATTCAGAAAATGCTAACTTTTATTGCTGTGTATTGCTAAGCAAAATAAGAATTTTCAATAAACATTCATCTATAATGCTCAGCAAGTAATTACCCAATTTGAAATTGCTTCTGCTCTATGAACTCCAGGGAAGGAGATGCACTGATTATTTGCATCCAAGCCAATGTAGGACTGGTAATATAACTGTTTGGTTTTAAAACAGTCCTTGTGTGAAGGAATGATATAGGTTCTTTATGTCTTCCACAGACTCTTTTTTGTTCATTAATTTTGTGAACAAACCATGCAGCCTTAGATCACTGCAGTTCAACCTTCAGCAAATATGTACAAAAAGGATAATTCTGAGAAAACATTCCCCTGTGATCTTGTCCTATGTTTTCATTTCAGAAATGTAATTTATTAAAATAACAGCAGCTTTGTTTTAGATATTGCCTTTAATTTTCGTGGGAACTGGATAGGAATGTCTGGTTCTAATAGCTAAGTTAATAGCAGCCCTTTAGTAAGGATGGGACCAATTTAAGAATGATCAGTGCTAGTTGGTTCCCACACACAGGAAGGGATTACTGGGGTGTTGAGCCCAGCCTCTTTGTTATCAGCAGCATGTCTGTAATCCCGTGGAACATGGTGTTAGATGGTAGGGACTTGTACTTAGAGTGGAAGTTGTAAAGCAATTTCCTTGCTGCCTTTTTTCTGAGCAAGGAGAAGTGGTGCAATCTTTGGCTGTTTATCTTCTGCAGTGTGCTTTATTCAGCAGAGCTGTACTTTATGTATATCTTCCAAATGCCCAATAGTTTTTTTTTCTTCTTTTGCATTTTTAAGAACATAGATTGGAGGAATAATAAGTAACTCAAAACATGTTAACTATTAATTTAATTTTCTTAGTCTCTAGGTCTGGGAAATGATTTGTAAAACATGCAGTAAAGATTGTCTTCTGGCTCCTAAACTGGATTTTAGCCATTTTTTCAAGATGCTTCAATAAAAATATTGCAAATAGAAAATCAATTGAGTAAATAAAAGAAGTCTTCCTGCTTCATTGTAAAGAAGTATGTTGATATTGGTGCCATATGATTTTGGCTGTATATTATCAGTGCTGTAACTGAGCAAGGATAAAACACTATGATATAATGTTCTAAATAAACTGTGATCTTTAAGCTTTTGAAGTCTAGAATGAATGACCAGCCCAGACACAGCTTTCTTAGTGGCAAGTTCATTATATGAAACCAGGCACAATGCTCTTGTGTGCCAGGTAGGAAAGTTTGTTTTGAAGAAAGAAAGAAAGATCCAAACCCCCCGACTTTACTTAACCACTTTAACAATTCCCCACTTCACAGCATCAAAAGAGATTGTTCTAATTAGAGATGTCCTAGTTTTAGCACTTCCTATATTGCATTGAAAGCTTAAGCATCAAAGAATTCAAGAGGAAAAGAGAAGGTTAGTATTCATTACCAAGTGATCCCTAGTGGGTTGAGATGGGTGGTATCTTTGGAGACTTTTGTCTTTGTTGTCTCTGGTATCAGCAATCTAAACCTGCCTGTGGTCCTTGGACTGACTTCTGTGACTTGGTCTTGTTTGGTTTCTGAACCCAGACATGTACTAGCCATGTGTCTCTTAAGGAGCTGCTTAGTCTGCTCTAGATTAGAGTCTGGATGGCAGCAAAGCCACAGAGTGAGCAGTTGGGCAACAAGGACATTGGTGTAAAACAAATGGATTTGGTTGGTCCAGAGAGGCCTGTAGCTCCTGTCCAAAGAGTTGGAAGCACTAAGTGGGCTTGGGGTACACAGCCAGGGCTTTCTAGGACAGTAACTTGATCCTGTGTTGTAACTGAACGTGCTGGGGTTGGAGCAATCTCCATGGGTTCCACAGGTCAGACTGAGCATGTTTTTTGTCAGTGTGCTCCAGTTTGGTGCATACTGTAGTAGTTTCAAAGTGGTTGGAACTGGCTGACAACATCTGCTTCTGTACAGTGCTGTTTGTTTTTATGAGAGGAAGGAAGGTGTGGTAGTGGTGCCTTACCTAAAGATGCTGTTAACCTCAAAGCATATGAGATTGAAATTGAGAGCCTGAACTGTGGTGCATATTTTGGACATGACAATGGTATGGTCCATGACATGTCATGGTTCAGAGTAACAGCCTTATCAGAAAGTAGATTTAGTATGGCTAGATGCTATTTTTTTAAAATCTTGAATGTACTATTTATATGATGACTTTTGGATTCTCATTCAATTTATCTGTGAAAATACTGCCTGTGGCCCCTTGAGTTCATTGGATTAAGTTGTCATGTGTGTTACAAAACTGAAGGTATGTGCTTTAAAGAAAGCCTTTATGATTTTGGCACACAAAAGGGAATTGAAGTTGCCCTTTTATAACTTCAAGTTCTTTTATAACTTCAAGTAATTTCTTACCTTTGAAATATTTATGTAGCTTAGGCTCTTCAAAACCCAGCAGTGCATTCCAGACTTGAAAGAAATTAGAACTCTCAATTTATAATTTCTGCCACAGCTGGATACTGGTAGTGATCTAGAAAATTAAATCAACACTAGGAAGTTTTCTGGAAGCTTAAATGTGCAAGCCTGGGATGTATTTTCTAATCCTATCAGAGTAACCCCATTTTTTACAAATTGAAGCATGAAGCATTATCAGCTTTTTACACCTCTGTACATATCAAAGTATTTGTTTGTAGTGCAGCAGTTTAATGAATATTTAGTTTCATGCATTGAAATCACTGACCCTTGAAGGTGTGGGGAAGGACTGGGATTGAACTGGGTAAATTAGTGGGAAGGCTGGAGTACAACTGCACAAAATTGGTTTAGACAATGTTAGTCTTTGTATGCAGTCAGAACTTTAGTCAGCGTGGCCCAGCTCTAGTGTTCTGACTTTTTTTTTCTTTTTCTGATATTAGGCAAACAAAATAGTATGTTGCATGCAATTTATGCAGCCTCATGCTGCAGTATTGATGTTTTGTATATGTGGTTTAAGGCATTTAACTTAATGTTATGCTCAGTCTCTGCATTGAGGTCTGTGCCAACAACTGTATACTGTATTAATAACTGTTTTATCTGAAAATGTCAATATTTCAGCAATTGGTCAAAGTATTTCAAAATATTTTGTAGATAATGTAGCTGTATTTATTAAGGATAATTGTATTGGGAAAATACAGGTCGAGAAAGGCAGGTATTTTACAAACTACTCTGCTGCATGTTCTTCGGGATACAGTCTCTGAGTAACTGAGATTTCTCTTCTGTTTATGTGGTATCCCACTTACCAGTATTCCAGGTGCATATTTTCCTGATTGGAGTAGGTAAGAGAGGTGCTATAAACAGTAAGCTTAAAACCCAGGTGAAGAATTTAATCATGTCTTCAAAACTGCCTCCATCTGGACCTATGTGGTTGATCTGGAGTTGCAAACAAAAAGGATGTGGGCTTTTAACAGGACAGCATTCCTCTTGGTTTTGGGTTAAGGATCAGAATGGAAAGGATAGAAACTTAAAACTTGTAGCAAATTTTCATATTGATATTATGTTGTCTTCTGAAGGTCATAAATCTTAGCGTTTGTAACAGCTTGCTGTTTACAAGCAGTGTGAAATCTCTGGAAACTGAAGCTAGTTCTTTGGGGTAGGATCTCAGCCTGAGAGATTGCTGGTCAGTGTTTATTATGCAGAAGATGGGCATAATGAACAGCATTCTTACAATGAAAAGACTTTCTTTTTGTCAAGACATTACTTTAACAAAAGAGGATTAGGGCTCTGCTTTTTCTTGGTCTTTGCAGCGATCTATAGAGTGCTCCATGAACTGTTCTGGAATTCCTCTTCAACACACTTACCTGGTTTTTTGAAAGAGAAGAATTTCTGTGACTAAGATACCACAAGTTGGTAATAGTGGCTTAAAACCTGGTTACTGTTTTTCTTTTATGTGTTAAACTAAAATGTGAAGTAGGGGGAGGCTCAGTGGGCTCTAAAAGATAAATAGGAGTGGTCATACTTAGAAATGGGTAACAGTAAGGTGGACAAGCTGACCCTGACAGTCACCATGTGCCTGAGAGCATTGTCCAAATGCTTCTTGAACTGTTTCACACTTGGTGCTGTGACCACTTCTCTGAGGAGCCTGTTCCAGTGAGGTGAAGAACCTTTTCCTGATATCCAACCTAACTCTCCCCTGGCACAGCTTCAGGTCATTCCCTCGAGTCCTGGCACTGGTCAGCAGAGAGAAGAGACCAGTGTCTGCTTGCCCTCTTCCCCTCGTGAGAAAGTTGTAGATTGCCAGCAGGTCTCCTCTCAGTCTTCTCCTGGATGAACAGAGTAACCTCAGTCCCTTCTCATATGGGGCTTCCCCTCTAGACTCTCTACTGTCTTTGTGGCCCTCCTTTGGATGTTCTCTAACACATTATACCCTTCTTATATCATTGTACTCGAGGTGAGGCCGCCCCAGTACAGAGCAGAGTGGGACAATCCCCTCTCTTGCCTGACTGGTGATGCTGTGCCTGACGCATCCCAGGATGTGTTTGCCTTTCGGTTTATTGCTTTTTATTAATTTTAAATTTCATGACAGAAAAATCACGGAGGCCATGAACTAACATTTTCTCGCAGGCTCTCTGTGCCATTATTGCCAGAACTACCACCTATCTTTTGTGCAAAACTCATAGTTTGAGAGTGGTGAATTCATCTTAAGGTAAGTTTGCCACCGAGTGTGAAATTATATAATGAATTAAGTCCTTTTTCCTTGAATAAGTGGCTGAAGTGGCCAACCTCGTAGTGAAGTATTGAGTGTAGCTTTGTGTGAAACACACATCAATTGAGTTGTGGGATTATCAATTTGTGATTGGGGAAGTACATGAATGTTTAATGGGAGGCTAAGAGGGGAGTGGGAGGCTAGTTAAAGAATGGCTTAGCAGTGTTTACACAAAGATAGCTGAAATGAGTGGAGTTCAGGACTAGAGTAAATGCAAGGGAAGGAAAAAGGACCCTCTACTTACTGTTAGGGCAGGTGAAGAGGAGATCAAAGGTATCTGCTTATTTTAAGAGTGGGACATCTTGTTAAGCCACCCTCCACTGAGAATGCTGCGTCCGCGCGGATTTGCTTGTCTTCCAAACTGGCTTCTGGTTACAGCTATGCTTTGTTGGCATTGTTGTTTGCTTTGGCACTTACTTTTTGTCTTTAGCTATCTCTCCATTTTTTACTAAGTAATTTCATAATTGTAAAGCATTTTCCTGTGTGCGATTGGTTTAGCTTAGATGGGCATAGCTCCTGTGAAATTCTGTAAGTAATGAATTTCAGTTTAGTGTAAGGCAAGGGTACCACAAATACTTTGTGATAGAAGACAGTATCATAGGCTTTTAGAGTCCGTCTGTTCATATATATGCTTGTCTCCAATTTAAGGAGAGTTTCAAGTATTACATTTTTGCCCTCAGTAGTTACATCTGGCCTATGTTAAAATAATAAATGGGTAAACTATATATAGTTGTTCTTCTCCCTTACCTTTTTTCCTGTTTTTATCTGGGTCACTATGGGAGTGCTGAAGCAGATGTGATGGTTAGAGGGTTTTTTAATGTTCTGAAAGGCATGATATATACTGAGGTGTGATGCAGTCTTCCTAAATGGCACTGGTGCCAGTCATTCAGTGATGCTTGGCATCACACTGTACCAGTAATGTGCGTTTTGCTTTCATTGGTGGTTTTTTTTCTTTAGCTTTGCTCTGCTTGTCTGTGTTTGCTGTGCTGGTCAGTCGGGTGACATTTTCAGGCAGCGACGCAAAATATGCAAGGGCGGTGTTACACCTGGAGGAAACTGACAAGGTGTGGAATTCAGCTGGCAGATTGTAGTAGATGGAGGTCTGTGGAGTACATTTAGTGGTTTGTGGAGAGTTACTCAGCTGGGCAGATGCCAGCTTTTAACTTTAGGGTGGGCTGAAATTCTACAGTTAACCCAAGCCGTGCTGCCTGTATCTCCACTGCCCCTAGTGGGAGCTTTGACTCCTCACTCACACAGGCATCCTCCCTGGGTGCTTTCACATGCAAGCTGAATCCAACTTCAGGTGTCCTGTAGCACACTGAAAAGTACTGTCATACCCATATGTGTATGTGGTACATCTTTGTGGTCTTTGCTCTAACAGTGTCTGCAATGACACACACACCAGTCCATGCTGCTTAGAGGTCACATTTACAAGCCTGGTCAGTTGGATATTTAGGGAGTTATTGCCAAAGTTATCTTTCTTTTGAAGGTTTATCAGAGCCTGATAGGATCGATACAGAAAGCAATGCCCCATGGAACTCTTTGATGCTCTGATCTTGAATGTAGTCAGTAATTCAGCTCTATTTGCAGGTGGGTCTTCCATGTAATGTTGTATGATCTTCAGCTTCTAATTGCTCTAAAATTTACTTAATTTACTTCATGGCATATGGAAAACAAGCTGATGCTGACTTCATGGCTAACAGTTTTGAATTATTTGGGAAAAGTAAATTCATCTTGTATTTGGAATGCTTAAATTAATTTATATAACTCCCAACAGTTGGATTGTAATTATAGTCCATTTAAATGGACCATATAAATATAGTCTGTCCATATAGCTGGATCCATTTCAGCTGTTTCCAAATATGAGGTAGTTGTAGGCATCTTTTCCAGGTATGACTGAGGCCAGTGGTTTCTTGATGAGTGAAGTTAGGCTACAAAGAAGAATAAAAAAACCAGGGTGAAAACATCCAGAAAGTTGAAGTAGTTTACCAATCAGTGACTGTAGACTTGTAAAGCTTGTTCTTGGAGGCAAGATAGAGCTGCTTGGTGTGTCCTCCCCACCCAACCCACTGCCCTTTAACCTTTTTGTTTCCAGTTTTGTCTTGGCAGGGTTATAGAGCTGCTGGCATACATAAATGCCAGCCAGTTATGTCCTGTATCCGTGAGAGAGAATTCATGCTGAGTCCCACATTTGGTAGAAGTTGGAAACTGCAAATTGCTTCCTCTCTGAAGCAGTGCATTGCTTCTCTGAAATTTGTCATGGCAGGACCTAATGCTTTGCCAAAGTATCTGAGAGATGCCAGTTGGTACCTGCCATTCAAAATTGTTTTTTAAGTGTTGGCTGGGCTAATATGCTATTTGAGGCTTTTGTTTGTGCATTAGTTACATCTCAGGAGGATAATCAAATACTTGTAAATGAAATTTGGAATGTGTTTTAGGAGGAAGCTGTCAATAGGTAAATAATCTAACTAGGATTTAGGTGGGTATATCCAAGTGTAAGTGGAATCATTGTTTTTTCTTTTTCTAAGCAAACCACTTAAGACCTTGCAGCAGTTAAAACTTGAAGGTATTTAGCTATAACAAGAAATTTTTAGTTATTTTTAGTTTTTGGTGGTATTAGGGGTTAAATAAAACAATAGAAAAATTGAATCTGAAAGCCTAGACATTGTTTGCTGATCTCTTGATGTAAAGAAACCTGATTACGATCCCACTGGTCCTCACTTTTATATATGTTCAATACATGTTATACAAGAAAATGTTTCTATTTTGTTTTTATCATTTCTTTAACTTGAATATTCTGCCTTTTTTGTGTTGGGGGGGCTGTGATTTTTTTGTTGTTGTTGTTGACTGTTTTGTTTTGTTTTTTTTTTTTGACTTTTTTTGTTTTGTTCTGTGATTCTCTTAGTTTCTCTGGAAATAGACCAGTCACTATGAAAATAGTTTGGAATAGCATGCTGCTTGGTTTTGGCTTAAACAGGTGTAGGCAACCAGTGGCACTACATGGAAATGAAGAGCCACTCTTTCTTTTCCTAACAGTTATTGTCTGTGTATGGACAGTGTCTGGAAAGGTCAGTGCTGCTCTCTTAGAAAATGACTTGAAGAATAATTTCTTTTTTTTTTCCTCCTGAAAAGGTTCCTTTATCATCTTTAGAATGTTATCTAGGCAATTAATCTCAAGATTTTGCTGTGCTGTTGATCTTTGGCAGCAATTGTCAGGTCTCCTGAGTTCCTGTGTGTATCAGCTCTTGGTACTTTACCGATGAGAATTGCCAAGATGAAGCACTGATTTCTACAGTTTCTGTTTGCAGCTGTCTGCTTTTCTGGGCTCTCAAACCAGAGGAGAAATGCAGGAAAATGGAAATACTCTTCTGTTATTTTAATAGTTTTACTACTCTTATTCCATTTACTTTTACATTCCTTACATTAAATGAGGTAAGATGTTCTCCACTTTCGACTGGAAAGAGGGAAATGTAGAAGTAGCACTTAATCCAATTAATGTATTTTCCTGCTCTGATTCATTGTGATGACTTTGAGCATCTGGTGGTAACTGAGCATGAGCTGCTTAAAGTCACAGAAACCCAATTCCTATTATTTCTGCTCATTGAAGAGAAAAAATGAATTACCAGACACTAATCTTGGGATAATTGCTTGCTGAGCAGGAGATCTTAGCTCTTAAAGAAATTAGTTTTGTAAGTTTATGGATCTGTCAGAACTAGTGAACTGTTAAAAAAAGGTTAACCACAAATGAGCAGCAGCTGAGCTTTCAGTCTTGTATTCCTAACTATTGCAGTTGTACTTTGCAATATAGAAACATATGCAGTGGAGATAAATATTATTTCTTCCCCTTTGTTGTAGTATAGTCCCAGCCAAAACCAGGACACCCTTATGAGTTTTACTATTATTTATCAACAGAAGTTTAAGCTGGAGTCTGAAGTTTGTCAATGTTTCTGGCAGTACAACGGTAGGAGATATGTGCAGTAAGATACACTATGTACTGCTGGTTTGAATGACCAAGTGATTTTGGGTTTGAAGTAACTGTTATTTTGGGCTGGTCCTCTGATTTGGACATAGAGGAAGGCGTGTGATTTTTAGCTCTAGACAGTCTACCCTGTGACATTACATCAGTTTTCCATATTTGCCTTCATTTGACATGACTTAGGCAGGTTAATGTCCAAAATTCTTTTTGAATTCTTCATAACTGCGTGGCCTTGTGATTTATGTTTTTAGGGTATTGGTATTTGAAAGTCATGTTGCTTTTCACTGGTGCTCCTACTGCTTTGCCTTTGGAGACCAGCATGAAGGAGGTGTTTGGAGTCATCATTCATAGTTCCTGCTCGGTGGCATGACCTCACTGGAGTCTTCTACTGGGCCTGGGAGCAGACTTCCTCCCCTGCACATATATCTGGAAACATTCAGAGCCCAAAAATAACTAGATAAGCAAGCAAGCCTCAAATATGCATAAAATTTTTCCCTGTAGAATAATGTGCCTGTTAACTAATTTCCAAAACCTTTTATTTGCAGGACAAGTAAGGAGTACTTTAAGGGTTCCTGGATCTTTCTGTCCTGATGGGTATTTTCTGTCTCTGTAGATTGTTGCTATGGGCAGTGAATACATTTTTTTGAGGTTATAAAAATCTGCATTTGTCTGTCAAATTCCTATTCTGTATCTGGTCTTTACAAATAACAGTGCATAGTAATTCAGATTTTTTTACACTATTTATTATAGTGTTTAATACATTACATGTTTGATCAAAACTCCACAGGGATTCTGGCAAAGTGCTAACAATATCCTGGGTTAGCTTGGATTAAGTACTCTGATTGCAAGTAATTGTTTCATGCAGTATGTTTCTGCCTGTCAATGAAAACTGCACTTCTGCCCTGTAGATGGTCTCTTTATTGTGGGATCTCTGCTTGAAACTTCCTCACCTTAAAAAAGTAAGCTTTATTTATTCTCCTTCCATTTATTTTAACTACTGTCAAAATATCAGGATATAGCGGACTTGTCATATAAGGACACTATTATTGGTGCTCTTTAGGCACAAACTGTGATCCCTGTAAGTTGTGTTTTACTTGTATTCAGAGTGGGCATGGAGGCTTCAGGGCCCTCCTCCAGTCAGTGTCGAGGTATCATCCATGGGTTGGCAGCAGTGGAAGTGTAAAAGCTGTGTACTGTCACAGGTACTTGCTGCAAATACATGATGTTTTATTTTCAACACACAAAAAGGAAGCAGCATTTCTTTTTGCACTCCAGGACTTCTGTTTCTGAATGCAGACATACACTTTTAGGAAAGTACAAAAGCAGAATCAAACCCAGCCTACTGTTTGCAGGTTTGTTTCTGCCACAGCATAGCCCCAGTGCTTTTTTGTTGTTGTTGTTTTAATGAATGCTGCACACAGTCGAAATAAATCTATTATGGGAGAGAAGTCAATATTGTATGTATTTGTTGTTGCAGAATTGAATTCTGATAGTGAAAATACTAGTGTAATTAGAATTCGATCTATCAAAAAAGTCTTTGAATAGATTGGTACAAAATTCAGAAGTATGTTATTTCAAACTTATCGGTCTTCACAAATGCAGTTGTGCGAACAAGAAAATGGCTTATTCTTGGCATTTTTTGGTGGTCAGGAGTACTGCACTGTGCACAGCATATCAAAAGCAGAATAAATTGAAAGGAATGTTACTTTTTTCCCCATTGTTTTTGAGTTTCTTGGACTACTGCTAGTAGAGACTGCCTTGCTTTGGTGTTTCCCAATGCCTTTTTATTTCTTATTTAGCATTCATTAGAATTGCTTTATACCTTTCTTGAGCACTTGAAAGTTGGTTTTAAACCCAGATGGTTCAAATTCTGAATTTCATGAAGAATTTAGTGTATGCAAAAGAATCAGTACACACATTGTACAATCAGAGCCAATAAGGTTGGAGAAGACCTCTAATCCCAAACCACTAACCCAGCACTGTTAAGTCCATCATTGAATTGTGTCGCCAAATGCCACATACACATATTTTTTGAACACTTACAGAGATGGTGATTCCACCACTCTCCTGGGCAGCATTTTCTCAATGCCTGACCATCCTTTTGGGGAAGAAATTTTTCTGAATATGCAGTTCACAATATCCTCTCCTGGTACAACTTGAGGCTGTTTCCTCTTGTCCTATGACTTCCTACATGGGAGAAGGGACCAACCCGTGCCTCGATACAACTTCCAGACCCTAACTTTTAAATGCAAACCAGGAACCTGGCGTAATAAGAAGCAGTGGGGGCTTTTATTTTGCACACAACTTATTTCATACATCCCTGGCTGTGTGATTTACTACTTTGTTAAAATGGGATTTGTGTTGCTGTGACTTATGAGTGGTTGTGTTGTGTCAGTGTGGTCACTGGCATGACAGGGCTTGATTAAAGAAACTTGGTGCTAAACCTGATTATAAAGATTTTTGAATAATTGAATTCAACTTTTGTCTTTAAATTGAATTTAGCTTTTATCTGTGGTATGAGAACTCTCCCAAGAAGAATCTGGGGCTGCTGACTGAAATATGAATAGATTCTGTAATTTTCTGGCAACAATTTCATTATTAAAATTGATATTTTATTTACTGTTATAAACTTGAGCTACTCGGGAACAAACCTCTAGGGTAAACTAAGGAATGTTTAATTTATCAAAAAATGTGGTTGCTTGTTATTTCTGTTGTATCTTCTTCCTTGTGTTTGGTAGCTATGGAGAAAAGAAACTCATTGCATAAAAACATTGAGACCTCAATTTGTAAGGCTGTGCTTTGCATGGATCCTCCTGTTGATTTGCCAGGAAGATTTATGACCTTTCCTTCCACTCCCATTGGCAGTGGATTTTAGAGGAAATAGCCCTGCTTATGAAAACTGTCCTAGCTGTGGTGCCTTTATTAATGATAGGCTGGTTAGGATCTCTGGATCCCCTGTTCAGAGCAAGTTCAGTCAGATCAGATTACTCGGGGCCTTTGTCCGGCTGAGTTTGGATAGAGATCCCATATTCCATCTTCTGCCTCTTGTGTTACAGCTGTGCACCTTTGAGCAGTGTAGTTACATTTTCACTGGCTTTTAGGTAACTGTCCTTGTGCCTCCCAAAACTTTTCGTAAGGTTGAAAACCCCCAAATCTGCCAGTCTTCTCTCTAACATTAAGTGCTCCAACTCTCAGTTACTTTGGTGGCCTTCTCCTGCTCTCAGTCCAATATATCAATGTCTTGCTCTGGGGTGCAGAGCAGCTCCAGATACAGCCTCATGAAAATGGAATGCCCATGTCTCTCAGCCTGCTGGTCATGCTCCTGCTAATGCAACTTGGAGTGCAGTCAGTTTTTATTGCTGAAGGGCACAGTGCTGGCTCACATTCAACTTGTGTCCATGAGGTCTCACGTGTCCCCTTCTGTGAATCTGCTGTCTAAGCAATTGAGCTTGTCTGCACTGGCTCCTGTTTGTTCATCCCAGGTGCAAGACTTCACATCTGCCTCTGAATTCCTACTGTCTGCTGTTGTCCCTTTTCTCAGCACGTTGAGGTCCCTGCACATAGCAGCCCTGACCTTCAGCATATCAGTCACTCCTTCCAAAGTTGATACATGTGAAGTGTTCCTTTTAATACATGTTATCTCTTATAAAACCAGCTGTATGTCTTTAATGCTTAGTAAGACACTTTCACACTGGAAATTGATCTAAGATTGTGTTCTGTATCCAGTAATTGCTGCTTACAAAGCTTAAAAAGTAATTTCTGCTGTTATGCACCTTCTTCCCCTTGGTCAGTCTGTGATTTTTGAACTTGGAGAGGCTGAAGTCCAACTAACATTAAACTGCATTTAATACCTGTGGTCTTCAGAATGCTGAGTTGTGGAGGATGCACAGTTAAAATTTATTTTCTTAATATAATCCATGCTTCCTTGTGTTCTAAATGTGCTTTCTGATAATTCTGGGAGTCCCATCCTATTTTTGTTTGATGAGAAATTAAAAAGTAAATTACTTTATTAGATCATCCCTGTGTATTCTCTAACCAAAAAGCACGATAAAGCGAACTAAACAAAACAAAAAAAACCCAAAACTACCTTTCAGCTGCAGTCACCTGAGTTTGTGTTTGAAGTTGAGGAATTTTGTCTCTTCACCTCTTCTCTGTTTTCCAGATGATTAGTTAATATTGCCAAACAGCAAGGGACTCAAAATGGATTCCTTCTGGATGTTGCTGGTAACTAACTGCTCTCTGTATGTTAATTTGACCCCTCCTTGTTTCTTTAACCTACTTTGTTCATGCCTCGAGGGCTTTTCTCTTATCAAATGGAAACTTTGTTTTTCCAAGAATCTTTTGTGATGGATGAGCCCTTTGTTGAAAGCTGCTAGAAGTTCCATCTTAAACATACTTTGAATGGCATGTTACTTTAGCATATCCAGTTAATTCTCCATAAGTGATTATATCTAAACTCTGCTTTTCTTAAATCCTTTTATTCAAAAGAAGTTTAATCGCATGATTCATGATTGCTTGATGAATGGTAAGTATTTAAAGCTGCTTTTAGATGTGCAAAAGTTCATGATATTCAGCTGCTTTGAAGAGGTCTTGTATCAGAGGTGGTGGCCTCATTGTGGTGAACAACTACTTCTGTTTTGTTTTAGTGCTTTCTAGAATAAAAACTAGATGAGAGAGAAGAGTATCCCTTTAGAAAGAAAATAAACCTTGTAAAAGAATAAGGCATCTCTCACTTCTTTTAAGTTTTATTCTAGTTTCTTAGCAAAATGCAGAAAGTATACTTAAAAATATAAATTCTGTAATTATGTACCGAAGAGCCTTTGTTCTATTTGAGGAGTAGTTTTAAAAAGAATTCCTAGTTATGTCTTTGCCATGTGACAATGCTGAGGTCTTTTCCCCTCAAACAAGAAAAAAATAATTTTTTTTCTATCCCCATACTTTAAAAAAAATAATACTTTTCTTTTATCTGGCTATATTAAAGCCATGACAAGGGTGGTGGTCTTAAAGCTTCTACCAACTTGCACCTAGCAAATAGTTCTGATTGTCAGGAAACCTACTATTTATGTTCAGCAATACTGCAGTGTATGGCATCATCTGTTTGCCTTGGCGAGGTTATGTGAAGATACTTTCTGAGTGGGGGTGAGGGGCCACGGAGAAAGATTGATAGAGACTTTCATGCCTTGTTCCTTGCATGCTTTTGAAAAGCAGGAATGGCCCAGTTTGACAGGAGCCATCTTGAATATGAGCAACTTGAGTGGACTTGTCCTCTGTCTTCTAAGGAGCTGTCCCTAGTTGCGTTTACAAGTGGAAGAGAAACACGTAAAAATAACATTGTTGCTTTGTGTCTTTTTATTTTCAAGTTTCTGTGATTTCTCATATGAAGTCTGTAATATTCTTATGAGTAGTAAACTGGTTGTAGAGCTACCAGAATCCTTTAGTAACTATGTTAGAAGTTTTTTGGTGTTGGTTTTTTTTAATTGATTCACTTCAGAGCTCCTGAAAGTAAAAAAGCATTGCCCCAAGCTAAGCATGATGTTGGCAGGAGTTGTGCAAACTTCTTTGTGTAGTTTTTGCCAAAGAACCCCATTCTTGACCTGAAATATCCTGCCTGCTTCCAGCTGTGAGCTTCGTGAACAAGCAGTATGAATTTTGACAAGCTGATCATTATTCATGCAGAATAATTTATTAGATCAAATTTTTGTTCCTAATTAGTTTCCCTTTGTTTCAACAAGCTTTACTTTGTTGTTTTCACTGCCATCTTATCAGCTCTTACTTTTTGTTCGTGTCGTTGGGTTGAGTATAGTAATTCTATGAAATGACTGAAGGATGCAAGTGACATGTGACATTGGATTGTCTAGTTTAAATGTCAGATACCACATGTATCTTACTGGCTAAGAATGTATTAAAATGCAACATAATTTTATTGGTACATGGAATTATCTGAATTGGTGTTTAAATTGTGATGCTCATAAGCCAGGAATACCCAGAGAGAGAATTAATTAAATTGGAACTTTTAAAAGAAGATTGAATTTGGAGTGGTTTGGCATTTAAACTGCTGCATCAGGTTTTGTTTCGCAACAAGCTAGTGTTATATGCTATTTGGAAAATCAGGAATTTCTCCTGCAATGAAATTTTTTCCTCAGTCAAATGGTGGGAAATGTTGAGTCGTGCATAGAATAGTCTGTACTAAAGCTAGTATGTGTGATTCCTTAATGCCTGAACGATATGGTGATGGAAGTTATGGACTGTTTCCCCTGTTAATACAGTATATGTTTTCTTCCCCCCTTACCTGTCCTGTTAATCTCCTTCCATTTGAACGATGAATAACATTGAAGCAAAGTTCATTGTGAGCCATTAGAAGATAGGGAGGCAATTTTTAAAATTAAAACAAACCAACACAAAAACTCAGCTAAAACTCAACTCAAAACCTAACCAACCCTCACCCCTGCACATGCACACAGTCCTACCCACATACTCAGACTACATAGATGAATGTGTCAAAGTGGTCTTGCTAGAAATCCTCCCGATGCAATGAGTGATGGGAGATTCCTGCTATCAAAAATCCTCAAGTCTGCTGGGTTTTTCTTAAGTCAGTAGTTATGTGCTGAATTCGGACTTTTGTACCCTATAGGAGATCATAGTGGTGAGTATCTCTTAATCCTGTTTCACCTCTGAGTCATTACTGAGATTAGGATTTACTCAGTCTCTTGTCACCCTTTTCTGGCTGCTTTATATCTTCAATCCTGTTATCTTCCCACCATTATCTCTCAATGACCTAACCTATAGTTTGTCCCCTGCTATAGTGTAAATGGAGTCCTTGTTTTACTGACTTAGGTGTTTTGAGAAGCGGATATGTAGTTGTACTGTAATCTTTGATCTGCTTATCTGGGTATGATCAACATGTGCTGCTGTTTTCTCCTGCTGTTCTTCCTGGTGCTTCCACACCCAGTCATTCCCATTCATTGTCCAATCAGTTGTAATGTTTCCATGTCTCTGCATCTGTACAAAAAGTGAAAGAATGCATGCCTCTGTTTCACAATAGCAGTTTCTCATCTGTTATATCCCTTAAACTATTAAAATATTCTTTTCAGACCTATTCCCTGAATTGTTATTAAAATTACTCCCTTTTTGTTTGGGTAGCTACGTCACCTACACATTCTTGTATAAGGCTTCAGTTTGTTAGAATCTTTTTGTTCCTATCTTGTCATCCAAGAAATCTGCCTAGCTTTCCTTCCCCTTTTCTTGCTTTCCCTACCTTGCTGGTGCCAAAGGAAACACAAGACTCCAGTGTCGCACTAGCTTTAGTGTTGGAGTTTATCAACTTAATGCTTTGCTTGGTTTTGGTATTGCAGCTCCTGTCTTGTTCATGCTTGTAGAGTTACCGATCCTCAGATTTTACAAACCTGCTCAACACTTGGCAATTCTTCAGTTTCAGGCGCCCGATTCGCTTCCTCTCGTGGGCTGCCTATGCATTCCCTGTACAGTAAAGCTTCTCTTGTTCTCCTTAAAGAAACTCCCTGAAGAGCAGCCACCTTCTTCTGGAGATGGATTCCTAGAGAACTGGTGAGGTGGTTGTTACCAGGTTTGAACTGCCAAGGGCTCCTCACATTACTGCTGATTCCATCCTTCTTTGGCACCCAGTGCTTTTCACTGAATGAAGCACAAGGCACACAGGGCTTTCTGCACTCCAGTCTGCACCCTGAACTGAAATTGCTCAGGCCTTTTGATTCTCTGTTTTCTTTGGGCTGCCTGGGGGATACTGAGTGTCAACAGCTTTTCTTTGAAACACTTTAGCAAAAGAAACATGCCTGCTATAGTTTAGTCTTTAATAATTTTTGAATAATTAAACAACTGTTCTTTTGCTGTCTGCACCCCCAATAGTTAATTACTTGTGCAGTCAGTTGGATTGATACTTGTGTTTGCAGTCTTGAAAATTATCCAACACTACTCCTGAGCAAGCATGCTAATAATTCATATTGTTTGATTACTTTTACCTAGTGCTAGTTTACATTATGTTATGCTATCAAGGTCAAGCTACGCACAACAAATCTCCGTATTTCTGTTTAGGGATCAGGCATGGAAGTCGGGAGTAGTGGCTTTTTTTGTTTGTTTGTTGTGGGTTTTTTGTTTGTTTTTGTTTTTTTTCCCATGAAGACATTTGTACTTCATGGAAATTTAGAACAGCTGCTGAGCCCCCTAACTTGTACTCCAGTTGCTGCAAGGAAAGTGTTCTGTCCTAGCAAGTCTTATGCTGTGCTAGTCTTTCAGAGGACGTGCAGAGCTTCCCAGAGGTTTTCTTCATGATGGAATAATGCTCTTTTTATCAGTATAAAAGCTGCTTGTGACTTTACCTGGCAGAGACCTCTCCGGGAGGATTTTAGTGCAACTGCAGTGCCTGCTTACCCCTTGTTGTGGTCTCCCTGTCTGTCAAACCATGACACCCCTGGATACAATTTAGCACTCCTGATGCCACTCAGTTAACCCTGTAGTAGCTGCGAGTAAATGCTACAGTGGCTCTTCAGGAGGACAAACTTGTTGCCACGTGGACACTGTACTTGAAAACTTCTTTGTGAAGGTGGTGGAATTAAAACTGGACTTGCAGAACTGGAAATGTCTTGTTTAGCCAGCTCTACTGAGCTTTGCTAAGTCACTGGTTTTAAGTGTTTGGAAAAATCTCAGGCCAGCTCTGACAGCCTGAGAGCCATGACACTGCTGCAGCTGTATGTCCCTGGTGTAGCCAGTACTGAGGCTGAAAATATTTCCTGTAGGCACCCTCACACGGAGTGCACGTGCACACCACATGTATGCATGTGTGCACAGCTGGCCGCACAAATTAACTGACAGGCACTCAAATAGCAACACTGACATGAACACAGCACTACCCGTGTCGTCCTACTCCCATCTCTAGAATGGAGTTCTGGTAGTGCAAGTGTGTGTGTGTATATCTGTATCTATAATACATGTATACATGTTTGCAATGTGGCTCATTCCAGGTGCTGGTTTAGATACTGATGTGAACACAGATGCCTTGACCAGGAGAAGTTTAAATGGGAATTTAGCAAGGACAGGCTATGCTGGTCAGGGGCAGGGCATGGTGAGATGACCATAGTGGCCAGCAAGCTGCTTACGTGTAGGCAATGCTCTTTCCCTCTCATAATTCTTACTTTTCCACACTTGTTCCTCTCCAAAACCCCTAAACATCTCCCTGGTTCCTCCCATAAATGTCCCCTAAGCAATTGCATAATCCTGAAATGCATTTCCCCCAATGTGTCCCATGACCCAGGTCAGTACTCTCCCTCGGTTCTGATAGTGCCCTGGCAAAGACTCATCCTGGTGGGTGTCACCTGGGGCTCAGGCTCTCTTGAGGCAGGCCAGGTTGCCTCCTCTTCTGGGCCTGTGGCTTGGGTTCCTGCCTGCCTTCACCCAGTGCTCCTTGGGGCATAGAGACAGGCTGGAGCTGTCAGGGATGAAGGCTTCTAGTGTGGACCTGGGGGAAGCCAGGGCAGGATGCTCTTTGGGCTTCCTATCCTGCCGCTGCCTCTCTGCGTCCCTGTGCGTGCCTGCAGCCAATCTTGCCTTGCATAACCCAGCACTGAGCAGCAGGAGCTCGACACAACCTGCTCAGGTCACTCGTGGTGCTGGCAGCAGCTCTTGGCCAAGCTCAGTAGACTTGTACTCCACGAGCAGCAGAAATCAAAAGCTTTGTTCAGGAACTTGCATATAATACACTTTACACCCTTTTTCTTGTTCTGTTGCTTTTTCTGCCCCTTTCATCTCTCAGAAGCTGTAATTTAGTGGTCGGTGAAAGTAGCCCTTTGTCTTGAGCCTTTTACATCGTTATAAGAGTGAGGCTTTTGTATGAAATGTGAATGTATGTATTGTGTACACATTATTCGTGTTAATCTAAACTGTTCACACATTATCTAGCACCAGTTACTGTTGCAATAGCACTTTTGTTAGGCTTAATGTTGTTTTTACTGCTTCTTTTCCATTAAAATCAGAAATAGGGAATAATATTTCACTTACTCATATGGAGTTAAACTGCGTAGGTGGAAAATTGTTGGTGTAATTCCTTAATTGATAGAGTTCTGGAAATAGCACTGAAGTAAACGTGGTTGTACAAATGGTGGTAGTAGCTGAGCTACTTAGTGCTCAGGTAGCAAGCTGATAAAATGGAACATATGTAAAATGCAGAGATTCTATGGAATCAGAGTAGAATGTTACTGTGTGGAGATTGAGCCTTCAGTAGAAATAATTGAGTGCTTGTCTTTTGTGATAACTGTTATACTATTCTGTAATGTACTAGTATGCATAATAACTGGAAAAAAATCTGTACTGTTTATGTACCAGTTCTTGCTTTTGACTGAAGAAAAATGGCTGTGTCATTGCAAGGAAGTATTTCATGTTTGCCCACTTTAAGCAAGACTACTAGTTTCTAGGAAGAGTGGTGTTTTTAGGCTTCTTTTCAACAAATAAAACGTTTTTCTAGTGAACAGTTAGGAGTAGGGCATTGAAACTTCCTAAGATCTTCCAACTCCCATCAGATATTTGAAGGAGACAACTGATTCCTTGACTAAATTTTACAGTTTCTGTTAAAAAACTCAAACCCAAAACCAGCTTACATTAAGGAAGTAATAAACAATGTTTTAATACAGGACTTAAAAAAATTATACTGGACACTGTGTGCCTGTTTGTTTGCTCATGGCGGGTACAAAGAGTCTTTTTAAAACAGGCATCCAGAAGCTTGAAGAGCTAAAGGTATTGGTGAAAAAAGGGGAGGAAAAGAACCAGCAGTATGATTGGCTCAGTTTTGTGTTGCGTTGCCTACTTATTTTATAAATAAGAGCTTTGGACTTCTGATATTTTTCCAGAATACAGCAAAATTGTCAGTAAAAACACCGGTTTTATTACTAAGATAGTGTGATCTTTATCAAGCAAAATGATTTTTCTCTTTAAAAGAATCTTCAGAAGGTTGTAACCCTAAATGAAATTTGATGGACTGGTGTGTGTTGTGGTGTTCTTGGATTTTTTTAACCATAGTTTTGATCAAGAATTGCTAGTAGTTGGATGCACAGTAAAAGAATAAATAATGTAGTACCAGTGTTATTGGAATACAAAGATGTGTTTATTGACTAAAACAACAAATTTATTCCAATTATGATTGTTTATACACACTTTGTTTTTTGTATGGGATATGTATGTTTTATTACTCCCTTATCTTTGATGGGATTTTATCTATATAAAAACTTAAAGTATTTACTTTGTAAGGATACTCACTATTTTGAGACCTGATTTGATGTCTTAAGCATAACCATATAATTTTTGGAAAGTAATACTGTACAATAAAGGAGAGAACCTGTAATGCTAAAGAGGACTCACATATGTGAAAAATGTTATAGAATAAGATCTGTGCCTTATCTCAAGGAAAGATTTTTAGCTCAAAAGAAATATTGTAATTTAAAAATATTAAGACAATGCTCAAGTAGCTCAATTACTTTCCCATTTATTTGTATTTTAAAGTTAGATTGCTGTGCTTTGCTATGGAAGTACCTGGTGCTGTGTTTGAAATAAGGAAGTTGTGTGAAAATGGCTATGAAAAACTGAGTTAAAATTGTTTTTTGGATAAACTCAGTGACATGGATAAATCTGTGGATCCCTGGAGAGAGGGCACACATGCTGCAGCAGGTTTGCTGTGACCCCATGGAGGACCCACAGTGGAGCAGCCTGTCCCAGAAGGTCTGCACCCCATGGAATGGGTCTGCACAGCAACTCAGGAATAACTGACTGTCCCCTGTGGAAGAGATCCCATGCTGGAGCAGAGGAAGAGTGTGAGGAGGAAGGAGCAGCAGAGACAATATGTGATAAACTCTCTGCAACTCCTGTTCTCTGTACCCTTGTGCCACTGAAGGGAGGAGGTAGAGAATCTGGGAATGAAATTGAGCCCAGGAAGAAGGGGAATGTATGTTTTAGGATTAGGTTTTATTTCTCATTAATCTGATTTCATTGGTCACAAATTAATTAAACTAATTTCCCTAAGTTGAGCCTGTTTTACCCTTGGCAATATTTGGTGACTGATCTCCCTGTTCTTGATCTCAACCCATGAGCCTTTAGTTATTTTCTTTCCTCTGTCCTGAGCTGAGGAGGGAGTCATAGAATGGCTTGGTAGTTGCCTGGTGTCTAACCAAGATTAATCCATCAGAAATTCAAATTCTCAGCTCTTGATTACTAACTTGAAGTAAGTATGGTGCTCCTTTAAAATAGTGTTTAGGGAGTGTTTGCTTTCATGTTTCTCAGTAGTGTTTCCTAAGGAAAAAAACAAACTCTAAAATATTTTTATCAGAGAACCAAAGCATCGTTTGGGTTGGAAGGGTGCTTAAACACCATGTAGTTCCAATTCCCCCAATGCCATGCCTGGATACCTAGGGAACCCCATGACATTTTAAGGAGTCGGTTCTTTAAGCCAGAAATATTCATTTTGGATACCAGCAAAGCATGCTAGCTCTGGGAGCATGGGGTGCATCTACTGCTGCAGCTCTTCCTGCTGCCTCCTGGGAAGCAAGTTTGGGAACCACTGTTCTGAAAAACCACTTCTGGTTTGTGGCTTGTTTTTAACTAGGGGAAAGTGACATGTTTAGAAACATGGATAACTTACAGCCCCAGGGCATGCTGGTGTTATAAGTGGTAGGTACTCAATCCATGCCATCTTTCTCAGCGGTAGGTATACAAACTGTCCTTTGCTTTCTCTTCCACTTTCCTTGGAAAGAAAAACAAACATTAAAGACTGATAAAAAGTGACTTTCCCAAGTTCCTGCCCATTGGTTTCACTTAAGGATCTTGCAGAAAATAGGGTTTTGACAGTATGCTCTATCTTGGGGGAGGGTGTCTTGATTCAACAGCTTATTGGGAAGCATTTTGCTTAAAAAATGTTTGTACTTTACTAACTGTAAATATCATCCAGATTATAACCTGTGATATTTGCAGTGTTGAGACTCCACTCAAAATCCTTGGTTGTTCATAATAACTAAAAGTATGCAGATGTGAACTCCAAATCTGCTGAGTACCTCAACAAGCTGTATTGCATGTGTCCTGTATCTGTCAGGCTGACCTATGCAGCAAGTCACATCCAGCTGCTTAGCTAAGATAAAAATACTCACTGTGTGTGCAGTGTAGCAAGTTGTTCAAGTTTGCTAGATGAATGGCAGCCTGGCCATTTGGGTTTCTGGAAGTCATACAGATAACAGTCTGGGTAGCTGAGTATTAAGTTAATGAGAAATAGTTTATTGTCCCAGTGAGTCATATTGGCAGTTTTGAAAATTTTGCATGGGGATGAGAGAGAAGAACAAGGTCAAGAGTGTTAACAGTGGCTGGTTCACTTGATTGCAAGGGTTAGAGTGCACATGAGTGTAACTGATATAAAGGGCACACACTGACATAAAGATTTATTCCTTCACACGTGCTGTCTGCTCTTATCAAGCTTTCCATGCAAATGACTTCCTCTCGCTATTAATCCTCTGAAAGAGAGGATACTTTAATTCATTTGTTTGCTGTCCAGAAACTTAAAATGCCCCTATTGCTTGACTTTGACTTAAGTTTTCTGTACTTGAAGGGAAGAGAGTAGGAGATACGAGTGAAAGAAAATTAAATGCGTGGAAATCCCCTTTTCTTCTTCAGCCCATGAAAACAACATCCAACTCTCAGTGTTGCTTAAAAATAATCCAGTTTTGGACTTGGGATTGTATTTGTGATGAAGCTGATAAAATTATGTGGAAAAACAAGAAAGCATCCTTTATGAAGGACACATACTGAACTTGTTCATTGTCACCTCACTTTACGTGAAGGTTCCTTGCTTTAAAGTCAAACGTACTTTCCACATAACAATAGCACAAAATAGTGTTACAATGCCAAAGATGGAAATTTGCTGTATAGTTCAGTGTTTGTACTTATATTATTAAATGCAGGCATGTGGCTCTGAACATTTGTCTGGTTTTTGGTTTGTTGTGTTGCAAAATAGCTGTGGTTTCTGTACAAATACAGATTCTCCTCTGGAGCAGGTGCAAGTTAAACAATCAGATACCTTGAAAAATGCTTACTTTCTGTGGCATCTAAATTATTTGCCCTAAAATCACTTGCTCTTCTGTTTTATTTGGCCTGCATGATAGAGTTTTATTAGTCTACCTTTTCATCTATGGTAGCTAGTCTGTCCCCTGCTTAAAATGCCTATTGACTGATGACTGCTTTGAGGTGGAGAGTGGGAAAGGGTAGTTTGTGGCATGGGAATATCAACCAAATAACAGTTTGAGCCTTGAGGGTAGGGATTGAAAACCTAAAGTTTGATTATTTTGTAGGGATGTACAGAACATAAAGGGAATATATTGATGTAGTTAGGGAAGAAAAGCTGTTAGAATCTATTGAACTGAAGTTACTGGCATGTGATGGGGTCTTTTAGCCAATCCTGATAGGTTCAGAAGGATCTTTTAATGTGAAAAGTCAGGGTTAGTTTGTGAGTTGCTTGGTGGCAGTCTGTCCTCCTGAACTTCAAATAGTGTACCAAATGTACTTGTGAAGTAAGATTTCTTTATTGTGCTGCTTTTGTCTTCATGGTCTCACAAGGATTTCTGATACTGTAGAAGTGAAATGAATGCCTGTGTCAATTAAAAGGCAGCCTTGATTTGTAGGTCTTGCCCCAGTGCAAGTGAGGTGAGGGAAAGATAGAAGACTGGTAACTCCATTAAGAGTTTAGGAATTTGAATCTTGAGGTCTAATCTATGCTATAGCTCTAAAACATGAGACCATTGTATAATGTTTGGTTGCAGGTATGTTTGGATTGTATGCAGCTGTTGGTTGGAAGAGCAGTTAGGATTAAATTGTTCTGGAAAATCAGAGTGTCGTCTTTGAAGTTAATACCTACTACTTCCTTATGCAGAAAATTACTGATCCTAAATCAAAACATAACATGATTCTTGGCCTTCAACAGTTTGGAATTAAAAAAAAAAAAAAACCAAAAAACAAACCAGTGATAATTTGAGGAGAGGAAAGGAAAGATAAAAATGTGCCTGGAAATCAGTTCTGGAGCTCAATTTTTTACGCTGTTAGTTAAAAATGTGATTACATTGTGCTTTGAAAAGAGTCTCAGCAGAAAACATTCTTGTATGACTCCTAAATGGAAAAACAAGTGGTTACAGCCATTTCTTATCGATTTGTTCCTTGTTTATTCTTCCTACCACAGCATTTTCAGACTTTATTAAGTGTCAAAGGTCAAGCTCAGTTTGCTATGAAACCCAAATGCACGTGTTTTTCTGTTAATGATTTACTTCAGCCTTCCTTTAAAGGTTCCTGAAGGCTTAACACTTAAAATCTCTAGCAGACTTAACACTTAAAATCTCTATTTTGTCTAACACTGCGCTTTGGAGCTTTTGTTTTAGCTTCTACTGACTTAAGCATTTGTTTATTCCTCTGACTTTTTAAAATGTGTAGAAGAGTTGCAGTCTCTCTAGTAGTAAGAGTTGTTGGCCCATAAGTACATCTTTAACCC
>VWZV01014963.1:612765-680638 GCA_013397155.1 Irena cyanogastra
TTAACCCTTTCAAGTTTATATTTTCTCCCCTGTTGTTTGAAGAAAGTTTTGTGATGGCTTGCCATGGCGCTTGCTTTGCATTCACCTTTACTATGTTTTGTTCAAGGGAAAACCAACAAGAAATAAAAAGGTTACAACACTCTGCCTTAGCTTGTGTTAATACAGCAAGCGCAAATCAGATGGTAGTTAAATAATTGGCTAATTGCAGTAGTATGGGATGTTTTGTCAGTATATGAAAACCCTTTTATTCCACTGTTCTGCTTTCCTGCTGTTTGGGCACACAAGGAGTTATCTCAGTAGAAATTCTGATCTTGTGTTGAAGGCAGAGGGTGAAATTAGTCTAGTCCAATTTTGGTAAATGGCAAGCTTGGGGAAGCTCACTGTATTAGGGATATGTGTGACTCTCTTCTGGCACTTGCTGTTGTATCTGTCACACATCATGTGAGAGAATAAGGTGTAAAAAGCCTTGAAAGGAATAAGCCTGCGTTTTGACTTGACAGAATGTTTGGTTTTTCTTTTTTTTTTTACACCTACAAGCTTGCTTTGCTTGTACAACAGTGTTACAACATGTTGGCAAGTTTATGCTTCTTTCCACCTTCTTGCATGGCATACATGAAGTAGCATTTTGGATGGTCAAGAGGCAATACACTGAAGCGATGCTATACATAAGGATGGGAAAGCTTACAGCTATTGGCAAAATCTGGGAGTTCAATCTTTCATTCAGAATAAACTAATTCAAACTGTCTGATAGTGACCTCATGTTTGCTGAAAGCAGAGGTTGTGCTTCCATGCTTTGTGAAATGGAACAAGGTGTCTGTTAATTGGTCTCTTTATAGGGATTCAGTGACTAATATTTAGTTATTGGATTCAGGTGCATCATAACAAGCAGTATTTTTCAGTAATAAGGTTATTCAATGAAAGGTTTTTTTTCCTCAGGGACAAGAAAAAAAGTGTTGTGGCAAAACTTCCCAATGCCTTGTATTCCTGTTGGATACTTCCACTAGTTCCTGGTTCGTAAATCTTCATGTGTTGACCATGATCTCTGAGTGTGATATGGAAATCTGATTACATCCTTTACAGGTAATTCTGATTTCCAAAGCATGTTCAAGATAGCCATGGTGTCCAAAAGAGATGTTACTTCCTTGCGCTGAATTAACTTTGCCCAAAGTATTTCAGAATTATCATTTAATTTAGAATTCAAAAAAAAAAATAAAATTTATAGTATTGCTTTAAGGGAGAGCCTAGCTCAGACATCTGCAAACTAAACACGGGAAAGTAAGCAAACTGAAAGCTGTAGTCATGTAACCTGAGTTCGGAGTATAGGATACTTCCTGTGGCAGAATTACGTCATAAATTTATTTTTAGTCCTTAAACACATACTTTCTCTAATGGGATCAGCAGTTCTCTTTTGGATAGAAGAAGCAGTGCACTTTTTTGACAGTAGGGATTCTAAGTGTGTTGGTACATGATTTTAGCATCTGCTTTTGTTTTCCACTGGCATACTGTTCTGGGATCTGTGGATTACTCAGTAATTGGAGTGGCAGCGTGGAAATCAGTTGCTCTCCCTTTTGCAGCCACGACTAATGAAATTCCTCACAATTCATGAGAACTTACTGGGCAGGTTCTGAAAGAATTTTCACAGGCAGGTGTAAGCAAAGCATGTAGCACAAGGTATTTGTTGTTGTCTTTGGGTAGTGATAGGTTGGATAAAAATGGGGTGGCACTTTCCAGGAGGCTGACCTACAGAGGCTCTTGGAAGATGTGTAAGGATATTGGAATATTTGTTGGGTCTAATGGTTGTGCATCTGCTGAGCAACTCGCTCTTTTGGAATTGCTGGCTTTCCCTGGAGAAAAAAAAATAGTGGATAAAAGAGGATGTCTCTGGAGTGCCTTAGGCAAAGGATAACCCAGTGCTTCTGGGCACAGGCAACAAGAATAAAACAATACTGATGGAAAAATTACATCAGTAGTTCTAAGCAATGAATTTCACGTGTCTAATTTTAATAATAGGTCTCAGAAGGTCTACTTGTTAGGATCTATTTGGTTTAGAATTCAAGGATACCCTCAACTCCTTCCCATTTTTAGGGGGAAAAAATGCTTTTAATTTTATGACTAGGTTTTATTTCTTTTTTTTTTTTTACCTGAAGGAATTCATTTTGCCAACCAAATTTTTTTTTTTTATTCTGAAGGACTGCTGATGTTTTATATGATCTTCAGAATCCAATTTTTCGAGAAGCAGAGGTTTAGAACAGTACTGTTCCATAAATTATATGGACTAACTTGGAGGAGACTCTCTGGTTATCCGGTCTGATATCCTTCACTGAAAGCCAGCCAAGTTAAAATACATTGAACCTCTGAGTTAGATCAGGTTGTTCAGGGCTGTCCAGCCTTTTAAATACACCCAAGGAAGGAATTTCCACAATATTTTTGGGTCACACTTTCTAAAGTCTGACTATCTTTATGGTGAAATTTTTCATGACATCTGATTGATACATCCTATCCTATATCCTGTTTGTTGCAGTTTCAGTTGGGTTTTTGGCCCATTTCTGTGCACTGCTGATAAGAAGCTTTATATCTGTAATAATCACCTGTTAGATACCTAGAGACACTGATTAGATTAATTTTGAGCTGCATGTCTTCTGCATGCTGAACAAATTCAAACTCTAGTGTGTCCTCAGACAGGAGTGTGTTGGTGGCTGACCACTAGACTTGCTGTGTTCTTCTGTTATTGCTGAGTGATTAATATGGTAGATTAAATTCAGTGTATGCATGTGTCTCGTGAGGAGAAATGTAATCCAAATATGTGATAAAAAGGCACCAACAGACATCATTAGCATTTGTGTAAAAATAAAGTAATGGATAGTTTTCTAAACATATTTACTTTGAAGCAGCTGCAATACATAAAGAAAAAAAAGAGGGGGAGGAAAAAAGGAAGTATAATTAGAACATAGAGACTGGGAAATAAATTGTTATCACAGATACCTATTATTAAATGCTGCATGCAGTTCTGGCTCCCCAGTCTCAAACAGTGGGATGTGCTCAGACTCAATATAAGGGGGCAAAGTACATCTTCTGTACAAAGACAGACTGAATCAAAAAGTTGCTTCATTTTGGAGAAGAAATTAGTATGAACTGATCTGATTAGGGCATATAAAATCATGGTTTCAAGAGGAACCTCAGCAGAGATGATTAATTCTTGTTTCTTATAGTGGAGGAATTAAATATGAGTAAATTCAAAGCCAAGGGGAGTTATTTTTAACATGGTGCTGGTACCTGAGCATGTTCTGTAACTGATTACAACAAAAGCAGAGAAACTAAAGTAATGCTGATGGAACTAAATGTTCATGTTGAATGGTTAGATGCAACATATTCTGCTTAGGTGGTTCTAAGCTGCTTATTGCTGGATGTTGGGAGGACGTAGCCAGGGAAAAAGCATGCTAGCCCTTTTTCCAGAGTTCTTTGTCTAAGTACTTTGTGATGGTCAAAAACAAGATACTGGGCTAAATCCATCTTTGATCTACACAGCATCGCAATTATTTTGTTGTTTTAAAAATTAAATGCCATGTAAATGTGATTAAGCAGGCAAGGAATTATTAATACTAGTTGGAGATAAGCAAATTATTTCTAGAAATAACTTTCAGCAACCACTTTTGTTTCCTCCAGAACAGGATCTCTCAAATTCACAAACTATTCTGATAACAAATCTTTTTATAGAAACCAATCTTCTGCTTTGCTGAAGAGAATATCTGTGTGTGTAAATGACCATAATAGAAGTACAGGTCCTTTACCCATTCCATAGTTAAATTATGGAGTTTTTTGCTGTAAGAAGTTATGGATGCTGAAAATACACCAGTGTTCCAGGAAAGTTTGGCAGTTCATGGAGGAGGAATTGCCAGAATATTGAAATATGCAGTGGGAAAAGAAGCAATGTCCAAATTTATGTATAAAGAAAAACAAATAATAATAGGCTTACGACGTCTCTCAGTTGTTAATGGTTTGAGGCTGGGAGATTACATACAGACTTCCTTATTCTTGCATAAATTGTAACTAATAACTTAGTGAAAGCTAAATATTATTCAAGCTTATTGAGCTTTTAGAAGTTACTAGGTGCCTTTATTTTTCTTTCCTCATACCGCTTGTCTTCTGGACAGCAGCATTTTGTTCCTTTCTCAACCAGAACGATCTCAAGGGAAAATATTTAAAGAAAAAAAAATCTTGAAGCTTGTTAAAGAATGAAGGATGTTACTATTGTGTTGAACCAGCTACTTGAAAGACAATTGAGGATAAAACTGCTAAGTTCCTTATTGTAATGCTTAGAAAAATCTGATTTTAAACAAGAATGTTTTGTACCAGAAGCCTTTATTTAAATTTGTGCATGATAAAGCATTCCAATAGAACGTGATAATAATGTCTTCTTTTTTGTTGTCCTGTACATCCTAGTACTTGACTCTAAAAAATGAACTAATAATAAAATATTTAATAGGTTGGTTTATGATTTGGCAGATAAATATGTATTGTGTAATCTAACTGTGACAAAGAGAATAATTCTGAGAGGACTCAGATATTAGATACTGTGTTTATAGTAAAGACACCATTTAAAATAATAATTATTTAATTTTTGAAGAGTCGTGGTAGAACAGCAGCATATTTTTGGAGTACGTGGTATAGTTGCACTGCTGTAGACTTTTGAACAGAGGAAATAATTAAAGAAATATCAGAATATATGTTCAGATTTTCAGTGAGCTGATCAGGAAAGAACATGTAGCTGCGACTTTCATGTTTTAATAATTCTAGTTATAATAAAGTTTTGAGTTTTTGTAACTCATTATGTGTTTCAGTGGCACAGAACAAACAAACAGACTTTTCAGTACAGCTGCTCTCTGGTCTGTTACTTTTATCTTAATGATGACTACTTTTCCATCTTCTAGGGAAGCCGGGGAATTGTTAAATCCACAAAAAATTACATGTTTTGAGGAGCTAATTCTTAACTTTCAGTGCCTTAAGGAATGTTTAAGTCCTTAACGTAGGAATAAGTTTTCTTCTCCAGCAATCAAAATATTTTGTGTATGAATATGAATGCAGTTATATGTAGCAATTAGGTGTTGTATTAGTATCTGAATTAGCAGCCCTGGAATATGGCCAGCTTGTGCCAGGAAGGCAGCCAGTAGCCCGGAGGAGAAATACTTTAATTAATATGTAATAACTGCTCTAGAGAGCTCCCAGTATTCTGGCTAGCTGCATTTGTAATTTTTTGTATTACTTAGGACAGTTGTGATATCTGTTTGAAAAAATGTGGAAGACATTTCAATGTACCTTTTTCATACTGCGTGAGAAAATGTAAGGGTGCTTGAAAACTTACTTAAACGAAGTGAGATCAAAAATCACTTGGATCTATTGAATATATTTTAAAGCCACAAATTTCCTCGTATAATGACGATATCACAGCCAGAATAATTTGCATTAGGGCATTTAAAGATTTACTCGTGTACTGTTCTGTTTATTTTTGATGCTAGGTTTCTTCACAAAGGGAGAAGACAGTACATTTTCTCGATCTATGCATAGATAGAAAGTTTAACTTCAGGAGTATTCTTTTCTATCAATAATAAAGCTGTTCATACAAGACATGCCAACCATGTCTCTAAATTACATTTCTGTAGGCTAATGAGAGCAATTTAGTAACCTGAAGTAGTAATTTAAAGGGCTCCAGTTTTCATTAGATAGTTAAGTGGTACAGCATGGGCTCTCATTTCTGCAGTGGGACTTATTCCACACATGACCATTCCATTCTGAAATGCTTCAGATAAGCCATCATCATTTAACTGTCTGTTGTGTTGAAAACCAGTGGAAACCGTCTCTTTTAGGCTCTGCCTTGTCATTATTGTAATAATAAAAAGAGAGAATCAAAAAGGCAGTTTTTTTCTAAGTACCTGGAAGTACAAAGAGACAAAACCAGCATGTTGTTAGTTTAATTTGAGGTGACTGTCTTCGCTTCAGCCTTTTATATTCCAATTATTGTATTAGCTGGGAAAGGTAAGTAAAAAGATAAGGAGTCTTGTAGAAGTTGGACTTCTCAGAAGCTTTGTAACTGGCTGTATGGGAGCATCTGCAGGCTGTATGAGAGCATCTCCTCCCTCAGACTCCTGCTGACCAAACTGTGGTTTGTATAATGTCTTGTCCCATCAGTAGCCCTTGGGGCTGTAAGAGGGGACAGATCTCAGAGGAGTTATGTCACATCCAAGGTGCTCTTGAGCATTCCTCAAGTGCAGAGAAGGACTAGACCTTTCATAAACTTTGTCTTTGCCGTTCAGGCAGTGTCACGGGGTCTTTGTTCTTTCTAGTCTCTTGTGCTGTCCCTTCATACAGCTTGAGTTCGTGCTGCAGAGGTGCAAGGCTGGCAGGGCTGTCGTATATGGGGTAGTCCTACACAGGAAATGGCCATAAAGGTACCTCACTCTTTAGGTTGTGCCTTGAAGCTCTGGTATTTTATCATATGATCAAAAAATCCCAGGAACACACATCCCTCCCTCCCTTCCCCAGACAGGGAGGCCATGGTTCGTTGAAAGCATTGTTTGCCCTAAAATAAAGGTTTTGTTTCTTGCACTCATTTCTGGTTTTCTCTAGCCATCTATTCTCTTGTTTTTCATTTACATTGTAAACTCTTGGAAGAAACAAGTATTTGCTTATTGGTTTCTTTTTCTGTCTTTAGTGCCTTGCACAATGAGGTCTTAATCTATGTGTAGGGCTCATTGGCACTTCAGCAACACATCTCCTAAGCCTTGGTAATGGTAGATCTACTTGCAAATATACTTCATTTAGTCTTGTGGTTATATGCTTTTCCAGATAATTTTATCATGTTAGGTAAATATATTTTAAGATGTAATTAAATGTTTTTAAAATAGTTACCCATTGCTACTCAACTTTAGTTCAGCAACATAAAATCCTAGGTAAAAACAAGTATTAACTGCAAGCTGAAATCACTTGGTCTTCTAAAATGTTGTCTTTTTCTTTTTTCTATTTTGCAGCATGGGTGAGCTCTCTTTCTATGGGAATGGTCTTCTTCTGTTCCCCAATAGTCAGCATATTCACAGACCTGTTTGGTTGTCGAAAAGTAGCTATTATTGGAGCTGCAGTAGGGCTCGTTGGACTCCTTTCAAGTTCTTTTGTAAGGTAAAAAACTTAAATTCATAACTTTCAAAGTATTTTATCAATTTTTTTAGTGTTGTAATATTCATCCAATCAACAGAAGGGTTAAACAGTGCTACTTTATATTATCTTTAAAAAACTTGTTTTATTTGGGTTTGGTTTTATGACTTGTGGATGTTCAACTTAAAAAACTGTTTTCAAAAATGTCATGTTTATAAATAAAAACAAGAGTCCCTATTTAACAGGAATCACTATGTAAATATATCAACAGCAAGACTAGTGCTATAAGATCAACAGCATTGTGCAGGATAAATTTATATTTTTGCTTGATGTATATTGCATTTTAACAGGTACATAAACATTGTTGTTGTCTTCCCTTCCTGCCCTGTCCCCTTAATTTTCTTTTGAAAGTTTTAATGGTGATAAAAGCACAGTAGGGCCTCCAGGAAGCTGTTAAAATTCTAGTGAAATTGGATGTTTTCTTCTGTTCTTACTGGTCCAATTGCCAAACATGGTGATAGAGAAAACCTTGGTATATTGACTATACTTAAGGCTTATTTGTTTTGGTTTGTTTTTTTCTTCCAGTTTATTATTATTTTGTGTGTTTACTTTCATTTTTTCATTTGTATGTGGCTTTTGCAGAGTAAATCTCAAGAAATTCAAGAGCGACTGATTTGTTGGATGTACCCTGTAGGAGATGAGGAAATAGGAAATTTACTTAGTTTAGTCACAGTCAGAAATTAGTTAGTGAAGGCAGGGTGTAAAAAGTAGCAGGGAAATAATCCAGTTACCTCTAGTTCTCAGATGATTTTTTTTTTCCCCACTGTTAGCTGAATAAGTATAGGAACAATCAAGCTACATTCAGAAGAGCTTTCCACTTAGATGCAAATGTATTTATACAGGCAAAAAGCATGTGAAAATGTCTTTTCTGTGCTTGTACTCTGAATCAGATGGATGTGAGCTGCTGTGAGCTGAATGGCTAATGCTGGTGCAAATATTTGGCTTAATTAATTTTATTAAACAAACAAAAAAACCAAACCACTTCTTGGTATGTTTTAAGAAGCTTCTTACTAAATGTGAGGTAAAAACTAAAAGATCTGTCCTGCAAAAGTCTTTCTTTCTACTTGCTTCTTAGTAGTATGTTGAGTGATGAATACTAAACCACCCTTGTCATTAGATACAGATAATTCTTGTGTTTGATACCCAGTGGAAAAAGGGCACAGAAGAGACGTACAAGAGCAAGTTGTTTTGTAAAGGCTTTAAAAATATTTCAGCTCAACTAAACTTTGAAGACCACTTTGAGAGGTGAATTCTTGTAGGAGTACATGCCAGGTTGATGTGCATACTTGGTGTTTCATTATGTTACTCACACTAAAATGATTTATGCTCGTGATTTTATCAGTTCATTAAAGGAGTGTAGTTCAGATAGAGAAGTCAGTGTTCTGGAAGCAAAGTATTGTAAAGCAGACAAATGTTACTATGATCTACTGCTTTTGCATTGCACAAATTTCTTAATATAAATTTCATGTCTTAGGAAATTGAGATGTGTTTATAATGCAGGACAATATTTTAATATGCATGTTGTGCTGCAGACTCTTTGAGTGAATTTATATATGGAAGCAAAAGTTCACTGTCTTCACTGTGTGATGTTGATCCTCTCATTTTGTAACTTCTGGTTTTATTTTTCCTGGTTATTTTCCATTGATAAAGGTAATAAGTCTTTCCCCCTCATATTGTTTCTGCTGGCTTACATTGTGTATTAACAGAAATTGATAGTTTAATATAGAAAGTGACAATATCATGTTACACGAATGGTTTTGTGTATTATAGTGAAAAATAATTAGAGTTCCTGGAGTCAAACCTTTGTTAGTCAAATACTGTTTTCTAAGAAGTTCTTTAATTACTTAGGAAGCTTGTGGAATCTATTTATTTTACAGAGGGGTGCTGGCATGTTGTATCCTGTAATGAAAAGCACTACATAAAGCATTCATGCGCCTTAAAAAAAGTTTAAAAGTTAAAAAGATTAACTGTTTTCCAGAAGTGCTTTAAATGCAGGTGCTAACTGATAAAATAAGAGGTGAGGGTTCATTGTAAACATGGCATTAAAAAAAATTATGTGAACTCTCATGTTCATGAACTCCTCAGAAAACTCATATAAAAATTTCTTGTACCCTGCCTCCATTTAAATGTTAAAAAATGTTTTCTTTCACTAACTAATAGTACAACACTAATTTAATTAATTATATTGATGCTATTACTTCATACTTTTAACATTTCTTGCACAAGTAGTTTTTATTGATGTCACATGTTTGTGATCCATTTCAATGGCTCTGCTTTATTTCAGTTGTAGAGTAAATGGTAATAATAGTGAACTTCATGATGAAGATCCACCTTACTATGAGATGAAATGTTTCATTCCTTATTAACAATTTTTTTTAGTTCTTTCTTAGCATATTCAATATATGTATCAAAACACTGAATTTAAAATATTTATTCAGAAGGAGACTATTTGTCTAAACAGATTAATACCTAAAGAGTCTATAATTTATTAACATATTACATTACAAAATTTTGTCAGTATTTAAAAATTTAATTTTTTTGTATTAATGATGTTTGCCATGTTTTTTACCTTGTTTTAATAACTTGATTTTTTCTGGGTTCATGAGGAGAGTTCAGTATTACGTTTGAACTGCTAGCACAGTGAAGAAATGTGTAAATTAAAACAGTACAGTTTTGTTTAGGGAAAAAAAAATCCAAAAGCCCAGCAAGGGTTGAACTTATATTTGGCTAATTTGCCCTGACAGTGATTTTTTAAAACTTTTTTTAGTCACTCTATTGGATGTAATTATAATTGAATGTAATTTTTCCTTTTTTACCTGTTCAGTGAATTCTATGAAATTTTCAGTGGAAGGAGGTAGAAGAGTTGCTGAATTAAGCTGATACAGTGCTATTCAGCTATAAGTGTGTACAAACTCTTATTTACAGCAGTGAGTTACGTTGATTGATTGATTGATTGTGAAACTGTTTTGTTGTCACTTCCAGGTGAATGGGCATCCACTGCCTTAGAAAGCACTAATGCTCTTTGCTCTTTTCCTTTGGCACAGCACCATTGAGCCTCTGTATTTCACCTACGGGATCCTGTTTGCCTGTGGCTGCTCCTTTGCCTACCAGCCGTCCCTGGTCATTCTCGGGCACTATTTCAAGAAGCGCCTTGGACTCGTGAATGGCATTGTCACCGCAGGCAGCAGCTTGTTCACAGTGTCACTGCCCTTCCTCCTGAGGGTCCTGATCGACTCCGTCGACCTGTTCAACACCTTGAGGGTCCTCTGCATCCTTATGTTTGTTCTGTTCCTGGCTGGGTTTACATACAAACCTCTTGTTCCCAACACCAAAGACAAGGAGGGAGGAAAGAAGGGAAAATTCAAATTACCTCCTGCAAAAAAGATTTGCAATTTCTCCGTTTTCAAAGTTCCCAGTTACCGAATCTGGGCTCTGGGGATCCCAGCTGCACTTTTTGGATACTTTGTGCCTTATGTTCACTTGGTAAGTGCACATTTCTTCCTGCATGTGATGCATTTATGTTATTGATTTAGAAAGCAATTCGTGGTAGGAAGTCAGGTTTAAACTGCAAGTTGTGTTGGGGAGAAACACAAAATTAATTTGGATGTTGTCTTATTGAAAGAGTGCTTTAATCAGAAGTATTAGTTAAGCCAGTTAAAATCTTTGTTCTCAATGCAAAGTTTAAAGTACTTCAACCATGAAAAGAGAGATTTGAAAAATGTTCTAAAGTATTCCAAAGAGAATTCTTTATTTTGGTACTCAGCTGCATATGTTGCCAATGACACTTTTGTGTTTTAGAGGCAGTTTGAAAGCAGTAAATAACAGGAAACATGTTAGAAGTGTAATTTTTGTTCCTTTGTATTGAGGTATGTTCAAGTGTCAATTTTTAGGATCTGTTGTATTCACCGTTTTCCAGGTTTATTAAAAGGTAAATATGAGGACTTTTCTGTCTCTCAGACTTCAGCCTCATAGTTTACTAGTATAGCATTCCTATAACTGCTCCTCTTACCCTGTCCCTCCCAGCTGCCAGGTGAGCTGTGTTTCATTGCTCTCTACAGCAGCTGGCAGAGCTGTGGCTTCTGGTGATGGGAAAGATGTCAATTAACGATTTCCTGTACATGTACTGGACTTGTTTCCCTAGCAGGTTGGTTTTTTTCTGTAGTACACTCCTAAACTGAGAAATTGAGGTGTGGCTGGACTGACACACATTGCACTGCTTAAATGGTGAATTATTCTTGGACAGCCTGCTGGTGGTGCTCTCCAAAATGAAGTGATGTAAACCAAAAGGCTTAAAAGGGAAAGATGGGTAAAAGCCCACAATCTCCAATGAGATGCTGCTTTGAGACCATTGCACATCCTCATATTAAGAGTATTTGATAGAGCATGGGCTAGTAGAACTCAGTATGAAAACGGAAGTCATTATTCACCTGTGATAGAACAGAGATTAATGATAATAAATATCTTCTGTCAAAAAATCTTCAATGCCTTAAAAGCCATTTTTATGCAGTATAACAAGTGGTTGTCACTGCTTTCTGGTAATTGGTTAGATTACTGACTCTGCATCAAATATTTATTTTCAAAATTACCTTATGGTGGGGGCCAATGTCTTTTTGAGCATCTGTAAAGGGACTTCTATTAATGATTAGTTCTTGTAACTTAGTTTTTAATCATGTAGATCTTATTGTATAGCCCTTCAAATTAGCCTATTTCAAAGGGCTTTACAATCCAGATGACATCTTATGCTATTTCCCAATAAGCTTTGTAGAGATGCTTTAAAATAAATCCAGCTTCAGAGGAGTAGGAGTCAGGTGTTCTAGAGTAAGCTATTGGTTAGGTCATAAATGATTAACCCTTGCAGAGAACTGAAGAATAAGGCTATATAAGCAGGCACAAAGAACTTCTAAAATATATTTATTGAACAAAAGTCTTGTGATTTTTTTTGAAGATGCTTGTATTACTGCTTCCTGTTTGTAAATCAGTCTAAAGCAGCTAGTTGGCTTGTAGACAACAAAGCCCCTTGTACTATACTATACTGTATAATATTATAATAATATAATTTTCTTTTTTGTAGGGTGCTCTCACTCCTGTAGTGTGCTTCCCCCCCATTAGACTGGCACATGAAATAAATCAGATTGGCTTATGAAATAAGTCTAGAGTCTAGGAAAACAATTTGCTTCTAGTATAGTGTTTGATAACACTATAAAACTTATTCCAGTGTACTGTTAGAATCTAATATTTTAAAGGTTACCTCAAAATTATATGAAGATACTCTTCTTTCTCAGGGTTTCAGAGAAACCATGATGCTTAAGTGTTCATAATATAAAATCTTCAGTGGTAGACAGACACATGCTTTGTATGTCCCCTTTGAGAGGGGAAGCTTTGGCTCTTAGTGAAACTTAGACTGAATAGTTCTTGTTAAAACCCCTCCCTGAGTCCCACAAGTTTTCATTTTAATTTACTTGTATCTAAATACTCAATTTTACTTAAACTCCCTCTGGATCTGAATAAATCAATGTTTATGAAGGCACAGCATGAATTGTGCCCTTCAACACAGATACTTCAGCTCAAGTAGATAGCTCTGGGTATTTTTTATCCTAGTTTTGTCTGCTTTTGATAAAAAAGTCATACTTTGTGTACTTCCAGAAGTACATAGAAGTATGTACTTACAAATAAGTCAAAGGCTAGAATAAAAAAGGTTGGGGTCCTTGTGTGTCACCACTTGGCCTGTGGTGGCTGGGAGCTGCAGGCTGGGTGTGCTGGAGTCACTGTCTGCCAGCCTGGCACTGCTCAGGAGCTCAGGAGCTCCTGAGGTCCCAGCCAGGGTCTCTGTGTGCTTCTGTGCCATCCCCAGTCTCTGTTCATGCCTCTTGCATTTTCTGAAGCCTGTTGGAAAGGAGCATACATGCTGTGACCCCTGCAGTAAAAAAGAACTAAAATACTTTTTAGGCTTTGAAATAACAGAATTAGCCAAGTCTTTGCAGTTTAACTCTCTGCACTGTATTAGCTGTGTGGAGTAAAAGCTGTTAAAACCAAAGAAACAACCTGCTCATTAAGTAGGCTCTAATTAAAATTAAATGCACTAACAAATTGATTATATGGCATGCCAGATAGGAGCTGGTAACTCTTGCCAGCTCCTTGACATGAATCTTGACTGGTAGGTATTAGGCATCAGACTCCTTTTGGCTCTTGCAGGGGAGAACCAAAAGGGAGAGCTTTTCTTATCCCAGTTTAATTGGTGTCAAATTCCATTAATAGGTGTTCCATTACATGTAACTTGGGAATTGGGTCGAGATGAAGTCTATAAATATGTTTTGACTTAAGTTTATTATATACTTTCAGCATTAATTGAGATTGTTGAAGAATAAACTGCTAAGTCATAAGATTACTAAATCAAGTGGTTGTTATTCCTCTCAATTTTAAAATCAGTCCAAATTAGTGATTGAGATTTTTTTTTTTTTTGCTGCCTCTCTGAAATGGGCAGACAGACAAGTAAAATCCTTGCTTAGTCTATTTTGGTTTAATCATAACAGCAATCTGTGAAATCAGTGGAAAATGCTTCTTCCAAGTGTTTTTACTAAGCACTATCTCACAAGGAAATGAAGTGTATTTGAAAGAAAGTATACCTAGTCTCTGTGTCACTTGCCTGTGCTTGTTTAAATAATAAATAGAGAACTTCTGTTTTTCAGCAGTCTGATGTTAAGGGCTTGATGTTGTTCTCTTACCCTTAGAAAAATATTTACTCAATCAGGATCACGCATCCTTAATTCTTAGGAACTTGTTAGGTAATTTCTGTTAAAATTTGATACAAGGTCACATGCTTGGTAGCTTACAAGATGTGGTTGCTTTTTGTGCTTTATTTAGCAGGGTGAAAAGAAACACTGCTTGAAATGAATGTTGTCACTGCCTGGTCTTCTCTAAGCAGTGACTGAAGTCATTACCAGGTTTCAGTGTTAATTTAGGAAAATATTAATTATGACACACTTACAAAAAGGGGCCCAGTACTGTTATTTTGATGTATCAATATTCAGCCACTATGAGGAATACTGCTAGGACTGATAATATCTTAATATTTTGAGTTCAGTGTTTCAGTTCTGTAGAAATTTCTCTTGGGGTGTTTACAAGTATGGCTTGATTTAGCAGTTACTTTTATTAAATGCCCCTTGCTAATGATTGGACCTGCCTTATTTGTAGTATTTGACACCGTACAGGATGAAAAACTGAATTTAACAACCAAGTGGTTGAAAAAAAAAGTGCACATATTTATTATGTGTTCTACTTTTAAAAAGAAGCAACTGGATGGTAGATAATGCAATAAAAATGTGTCTTGATAAAGTATACCTTTCTAAGTTTAAATGTTTGTTATGAATAAAATACACCTAAAGAATGACTAGATATATTTGAAAATTGGGCTTGTTGTTTAAATATGGCTGCAGCCTTGTATACAAAGCTACCCATTAGTTGATATGCAGTGTGAAATTTCCCATGACACTGACTGTCCTCTTAAAACTTCAGAGTAGCTCAGGAAAAAGATTTCAGTATTTCTCACCTTGCTTTCCTGCCTGTTTCTTAATATACTGTGTAGATCTGGCTTTTCCTTTTGATGCTTATCCATGCTCATATTCCACAATGGGTACATACATGCACGTGTAGAGATTTTTGGTGAGCAGTAGCTATGTGGAGTGTATGTGTTCTCTGTCTGTTTGCTTCGTGTTTAAGAGATGAAAAAATGGTTTGTGTCTGACCATTTTTTCCAACAACTTACTTAGGAGAATCTGTCTTGGAAGACAAATAAGTACTGGAGTTAATGTCCTCCATAGATAGATGCTGAAGGTTCAATGCCTCATCGCTTCTCTGAAATCTGCACGTGCCAGGAACAGGCTCATCTAGACCTCCAGAGAACAGGGAAGTGAGATTGCAGACCTGCTGCTTAGGGAAAAGAAGGTAGACACTTCTGCTGAGAAACAAAGCATCACCTTGGACTCTGCTCCAAGATTCTTGGAAAAGAAAATTCATTCTCAGAATGAAAAGTAAAGATGGTTCCAAGCAATTTTATTCACAGGAGAGTCATGAATCTGGTTAGAGTTGCTGTAGAGTACATGTTAGCCAAAAGAACTTTTTCATACATATAAACAAACTCATTTTCTTGGCTGCATCACAAAATCAGACAACTTGGATAAATATTAGTCTGTCCTCTGGGTGGCTGTGTCTGTCTCCAGATCTTGTGTTTGTCACTTTGAAGTTGCTGAGTCTAGTGCTATGCCTACATAGTCCGTCCTTGGACAAAAAGACAGTGCTCTCTGCTGGTCTCTTTCCTATCTTTGCTGGAACATTCATTTGGTTCCTACTCTTTAGATAAGAAAAGAAGTCTTTTTCCCTTTGGAAACATCATAATTAACAGGAGGACTTGCTGATATGAATTAGAGCTGATGCAGACTTTTTTTGCCAGATTTGATTCCTCCCCCCTACCTTGTGATCTGTAGTGTAAGTTGTGTCTTTTGTGTGATTTAACTGTTCTACAACTACTTTATCATCTTGGAGTACCTTTTTAAATTGAGCCTTGAGGATGACTTGGCCTTTAGCTCTCTTCTTTATGAGCCACCTATTTTGGCTTGTCTCTGCCCATTTCTCATTCTCTATCAGTGATGTGCCTTGTGTTTGTTAATAAGAGATCAGATTCTGCTGTGCAAATTCAGTGTGTTTGAACCTTTGCCCCCTAAAATATGTGCCAATAAAAACTGTTGCCTTGTGCAATCAGCTTGGAGAAATGAAGAGCCAAGTTCTTGTGAGATCCTCTGTAGTTACAGCTTTCGTAGGAACTTGTCTGAAAATCTTGCTATGTAATTTGAAAGCTGTATTTACTTTCATATACTCTGGAAGTTTCTAAAACTTATTCAGGACAATGCATTCTATCTATTTTGCCTATTAAGAAAAATTGACATTTTCCACTTGTAAACTGCACCCTCTCCAGGCAAAAGCTTTGGGTCATTAGGAAGAATTATACTGGAAAAATATAAAGGGGGTATAGAAACCACTGAAGATTGTTCAGGCAGATCTGAGCTGTGCTGTTGGGATAAGCTATGATAGTCAGGATCAATCTCACTGCAGTGTTTGAGGTTCTGCCCAGCAAGACCCTAATCATCATCTATAAAATTTCTTACAAATATTTCTGTAACTGTTCCAGCTTCCCCTGAGGGGAGAACACATTGATGTTGTGTTCCCTAAATGTTGTTAGATATGACATTTCTAAATTACATCTCCTCATTTGAGAAATGACTGTTTTAGCTTGTGCCCTTGTCCACACACTGTGTTCTCTGCAGTGGAGACTTGCCCAAGGAGCCATAGCAGAAAGGATTTACCTAGCAATATGTGGAGCTTTTCCATTCAGGTTTTCAGGTTTTCCATTGTGTGTAAAGTCCTAATCCTACACGTCTCTCCTCCCTTTAATTCTTACACCCCTGGATTCTACAGTGGGGACAAATGGAAGCACAGAGATAAATGTTTTCCTCTATGTCTGAGGGCAGAGCATGGTGAAGAGTCTGGTGTATATCTAAGGACTCTAGTAACCAAAAATCTCTAACATACAAAGTCTGCATATCCACAGTAAAGTGCATACACATAACACATCTTGTAAGACAGTAACACATCAGTTCTTGTAAGGTAAGTACTGTCTGTTTTGTGAACCACCTGTATGATGTCATAAATTTGCTACTTTTAGAATGTTGTGTAAAATAATGCTATCCAATGGGTGCATCTGGATATTTTTTTTTATTTCAAACTGGAAAAAAACAGCCTCCATCACTCCATTCACTTGCTTTTATGGGCTGCTGTTCAAGAAACCTCTTCATTTCTTCAGATCTCCTACATGAGTCATTTGTCTGAAGTCTACCACGTCTTTTATTTCCCAGAATCTGCTGTTAATCTTGTAATGGTAGGAAAGTATCTTTTAAATTATGTCCAGTATTAACCATAACTGTGTCAAACAGATTTCTCTATACTGTAGGTATTCTAAAAAAGCTAAAACTAGGTATAGCTGTCAGTTTTAGCACTGTTATCTTTCTCATCCACTTAATCTATTGTATTTCTTTCTCCAATGGAAGACTAACAAGACACTGGTTTTGTAAAGGCCTGATGTGATTATTAAGCAGATATCTCAGAGACCCAAAATCTTCAGTGGCTCCCTGTGCTTTACTTGCTTTTCTAATCTTTGCATTTATCTCCCTTCAGATCTCAACATCTGCTGCAGTTTGACTGCCCAGGTTAGTGAAACTTTCCCCCTTTATCCCACTTCTATTTTCCCATTTCTGTCATTATCCTGTGCACCCATTTCTTTTCCAGTATTCCTTAATGTTGACCTGGAAGTATTTATTCCTGGTTAGATCGTCCACTTTGGACATTGGGGATGGTGGTGGAAAAAGAAATAAATTATTTCCTACTTTATACTTGTAATTGCTATTGAAAGCATATTCTAGATATGTTTATCAAACAAGTACTGAAGACAAATGCTATAGGTACAGAAAACAGAAACAAACAAGAATAAGTCAAAGGTTTTCTGGGTTTTTTTTAAGAAGTAAATGAAATAAAAAAAATAGGTAGCAGGTGTGCTCAAGTACAAACTATGTGGTGACCCTGAAGGATAAGAGCAAAGCAGTCTTCCTCAGGTCTGTGCAATACAGGTTGAAAGGTCTGAGTTTCATTGGGATTTCCTTTGTATCTGTCTCTAACAGCACGCTACTTCATGTACTCTGGCGTAGTGCAAACTATTGTGATAGCAGATGGAGTGTGTAATTCAAAGTCAGAGTAAATTGCAAAGTGTGTTACCTTTCTAAAAATTTTTTTTAAATTTTTTTTTTTAGTATTAATGCTGTTTTGATGGTAAACTCAAAATCCTGTCTTTGAATGCTTGAAACACCTTGACTTGAGCTGAACTCTTGAAACTCTTCACATGCCCAGAAGCCTGAGATCACAGCTGGTTTTGCTCTGCTGTTCTCAAACAAAGTAACAAACACTCATTGCCAAATTGCTTCTCTCGTATACAGACCACCTTTTGTGTCCAGTTCCTGCTCCAGGAAGAGCTGTATGGAAAACCTCTTTCCTTTTTAAGTCCTATTCAGACTTGTGAATATCTCACCATGTGTTTTGGATCTTCTGCTGAGGAGATCTCAGAACCTAGCTCTTTCTATTTGATTGTGGTAATTGTCAAGCTCTGAGCCATTTTCCAGGTTCTTTTCTGATGATTGAGTTAAATTTTTCATCACCACTGAGCAGAATATTTCCTAGAAAAGAGAAAAGTGGTTTTGGATTGCTCCAGGAAGGAAAAAAAAAAAGGGAACATAAATGTCTGTATCCTGAGCAAGGACTCTATGTCTGTATAAAGAGGAGAGACTATAATTTTCATCTTTTCCTTAGGATTTAAATGAAAATTTGACTACTTGGTTCAGTTTCTCAAGGCCCTGATCCGGTAGATACTTGGCAGTGTTTTTAGGACTGTCTTGAAGAATTGAGACAATTGAGAGCTTTCTTCTGGTCCCCAGTAGAATGAGTCAGGTGCTTCGCCCAGGTTTGTGAAAGCTGAGGGGATTATGGCCATGTCCACAAGTAGATCTCTAATACTGAAGTGCTATGGATGCCCTGGGAATTCTGTGGTGGTTGAACAGAGGTTTGAGAATCTCTGTAGGTTTTACTTGCCCAGGTCCCATGGTTTAAGGAGTCTAGTTTTGAGAGATGTGATACGAGCAGCACAGATGCTGTTGTTGAGCAAGGACATCAGCCTCTCTTAGGACACGACAGTAGCATTGTACAGTATTTGTACAGGATATCCTAATCCATTGCTTTGATATTCCATAATTTCTTAATCGTAGCATATCCTATAATGTGCTCAGTTTTAATTATATAAGTTGTAAGCTGCTAACATTTTATTACATTAGTAAATGCTACAAGGATTTTAAAAGAATGACTCAAGTTTTTACAAGTGCAATATAAGTGGTAATGTTAGAAAATTGCTTCCTTCAGTCATAGGTTTCCTTTCAATCAAACATGTAGCAGAGTTTTACCAAGCTAGAACTAAATTAGGAGTTTTTAAGTTGTAGCACTCAGTAAGTATGTATTTGTGACTTTTCTAAGACATCCAGCAAATCCCTTTGGGAATCATAGAAAATAAAACTTGGAGGTATGCTGGAACTTTACTCAGGGTTTTTTTTGAGTACCAACTTACTTTGGTGTAGGACCTTTTAAAATAATTATTTAAAAAAGTCTTTATTCATAAGTTATGCTTATCAAATTTGTTTGTTGTGAGGTCTTTGTTTTGGATTCTGTACACATGGTCCATGTAATAATGACTAATGAACAAAAGAGGATGTAAAAAAATCACCTGAGGCCTTACTGTTACTGAGCATTATGTAAAGGTCATGTCCTGAATTGATGTATTTTATTTTTCTTGTATTAGACAGGTATTCTAAACTGGTTCATAAGAATTATGTTTGAGAGAATTCCTAAATGCTGGCCAAAGTCAAGATTTGCTACATCTGCCCTTCCCTCTGTAGGCAAGGTTTGCTACCTAACATGTAACAGAGAGAAGTTAGGGTTGGTTGTTTTCCTTTTTCCCCACAAATCTGTGTTGGTCCTTAGTTTGTATGTTACCTGTTAGATGTTTAAAAATAGTTCTACTGTATTTCTGGAAATTCAAATGAATGTGTTTGACCTGTAACTCTCAAGAATGTCCTGATAGTAGCTGATTTTGGACATAGTTGAGTTTTGAGAGTAAAATAGGCCCTGGAAACTCTGTTTTAGGCCACAAGAAACAGATAGAACTAATACTGTACAATATGGATTGTAGTCACAAATAGGAATAATTCAAAGAAATGTTTTAAAAGAGTTTTATCCAATAATTTAACTCTCATCCTTTGTGTACATAACACTTCATTTTTTGTGGATTCCTGGCTTTATTCTGCATCCTTGTTCTTAGTCACTGTGAGCCTCCAAAGATGCGTGTGTGCCTTATCTGTCTTGCTGCTGTTGCCCAAGCCACACCAAGCTGCTGGTTTTTTTCACATGCTCTTTAGGATAGCACTAACAGCTCTTTGATTTTAAAAAATTATTTTTATTTAGGGAATATGGCTTCAGGACTAGCTATTTTTTGGGAAAAAACCCCTGAAAATTATTTTAACTGTGTAATTGTCAGCCTTGAGTCTTTTTGAATTTTTAATGCTTATGATTTTTATGTTAAATAGGCTTAACAGTTAACCTGTTAACTGTTGTGTTCAGTTTTACTTAAAAAATTCAGATTATGCTTGTTCTGAATCTTCATGATGTATGAATTAATGTGTTTAATTTGCTTTACTTAGTGGAATAAGAGGAAATGTTGCTGTTGGCATGTAATGAATCACCTTGTTTATTTAATTTTTTCCTTGTTCTTTACGTAATTTAAATTGACAAGAGATAAAAAGAAATATTACCACTGTTGCAGCAGGTGTGTAAGCAGGAATTTCTTGAAGATGTGTGTATGCATATTTGTCATGTGAAGACACTTAGCTATAGTAATATTTCACAGAAATTATCTCAGGATATTGACACTCCCTTAAAAACTGATCCAGGTTAGGTATTAGTAATGTTATTTCTGTCTCTTAACATGAAGATCATCTTTCCTGTAGAAGTGCAGAAGTTGTTGGCTCATTTTACTGGTATTTTTGCTTGCCAGTGAAAGTTTTTTTGGTGGAGTCTGGACTAGAAATATATCTGCCTTATATGATCTTCCTGATGCCCATTATCATACAAAGCTCGCTGGCAACCAAGTTTATATTTCTGTTTCTCAGCCTCCTTAACCCCCATTTTTGTGGTGAGTCCATATGTTGGAGAATAAACAGTGACTTATCCAGAGTTACTTTATGCTCTGCTTCTTAGCACTTTCTGAAACTTGCAATCATCCAGGACAGTTCACCGCAAAAGAAAGCGATCCCCAGTCCTGGCTACAGTGTTGATCCAGCTGATGGGATGGCCAGGGCACCACCTGGACTTCGTGTGGCTACTTCTCTCTGTCCTGGAGATAGCTAAATTGCATAGAAAGTGAGAAAGTTATGCACAGTCTGTTCTTATAGACCTGCCTGGAAATGGGTTATGGGATTTTAGGGCTCTTTGGTCCTGATTCCACCCTACAGCCCATGCTGGCTTCTCGACCTCATTCCTACGCTTACACCGTTCTCTTATGCTTATCTCCAGAAGCCAGGACAAGGACATTCGTCCTGGAAAAGTGCTTCCCTACCTTTGTATGGCCCCCTTCTCCAGCCACACACTGTTCTTTTTCACAGTATGTTATTGCCAACAATCCCTGGCTGTTATTACCAACAATCCTTGGTTGGCTCCACAGCTATCTGGCTATCAGTGTTTGAGATATGCACATGAGCCCCCTTATCTTCTAGGCTTCTACACCCCCTCAGCTCTTTCAGAAAACTTAATTTGGAGCATTTAATAATATTTCTAGTATACAAATGGTACCAGCAGTAGTCGCTAAGCATTTCCTTTTATCTTTATGCTTGTTTTCAGTGAAAGTGTCAGGCAGCAGGACTTGCATCAGTAATTGAAGAAAATGGTGGTTTTAATGTGCTCATAGTCTCCTAGGTTATATGCTGCTGTTGGCCATCTCTTTTGGTCAGAGAGACTATTGCATTTAGCTTACTAAAGCTTTGCTTGATTGGGAATCCCCAAATGGATTATATATGGGAAGAAAGTGGTTGACAGAATTATTTCTTACTAGTTCATAACCATTTCTTTCAGATTCAGGTTCTTTGTGTTCGGGCAAAAAGGAGCCACAGCTTTGCTCAGATGTGTTTGATTCACTGTGTGGATGTAGCTCAAATGCATGTGCTGTGAAGGGAAAGTCTTAGAAAAACCTTTGTCTTGGCTGGTTGGGGAGAGGTCAGCCAGAGCTGTATGTCAGAAAGAATTACAGCCACTATCAAGTGGCTGCTATTTCTTCTAGTCTCATTCTAACAGTAATGAGAATTTGGACAACAAGATCTGTGTGTGTCACCCTGATAGTAGAGAGCACAGGTATAAAGGGGAATGCTGATGCCAGGGGTGCATTCACTTCTGGTCTCCACTGTCTATATATCTTTAATTGGAAAACTGGATCGTAAAAGAATAAATTATATTTTTAAATAATGAAGAAGCCATGCTACTCTGGACTGTAATTTTGCCTGAGCTAACCAGGTCTTTTATATATTAGGAAAAATCAGACCTGCAATTCAGCATGCACACAGCCCTGAGTGAAGAAGCTGCTACATTGCTGAGAACAGGCACAACACACATTGAATTGCTTTGGCCTTTGTGTGACTGGGTCCCCATTTGGCTGCTGTAGACAATGCCTGAAGAGTGGTACAATTGCAACCTATGTAGCTCTGTAGTGAGGAGAGCATTAATGCCTGGGAATGGTCACAAGCAATTGCTCATCGTGGGATTTTTGAGTAGTTCTTTGAGTAGTTCTAACAGCTAAAAAGCTGTGGAAATCTGAGCCTTGCTTGAGCTACTTCATGAGTATATTTAACCTAATTACACTTACAGTACTGAATTAGTCCTGAATCACTGTATTTTCAGTTAATACTGCTGCTGCTTACAAGCTTACTGAGTGACTGTGTCACTGGAGATTGAATATGCTGTTCAGGATCTGAGCATCAGCTCTGAGAGGTCAGGCCAGGTTGCTCAGGGCTTTGTGCACTTGGTCCTAAAAAACCTCCAAAGAAGGAGACTGAGCAAGCTCTCTGGACAGCCTATGCCACTGCCTTCCTGAGGAAAAAAAATTCTTCTTATATCTAGTTGGAAGCATTCTTTAAGATTATAGTGTGCTTAAGAGTAGTGGAAGCAAAAAAACCAAAAAAATCCCCAACCAACAACAAAACAAAACCACAAAGAAAAAACTCAAGCCAACAACTAATTTAGATATTTTAAATTTGGGATGAGTAGTGGGTATTTTCTAGCTTAAGGAGTTAATTGAAGCAGTATTTTCCCTCCTTGATTGAAGAGTGGCAGCATTTCACCCCCTGTGCTGCCTGGAGAAATCCAGTAACTCAGTTGCAGGTGCAGGGTTAATAGTTATCTAGATATAGAGCTTTATCTTGCCTCTTGAAAAGCCTCCAGGGAGTGGATGGATCAGGCCTGCTAATTAAACAATCTAGAGGCTGCAGAAACCTGGAAGCAGAACAGGTGACAAAAATTGCAAAGAACACCTTGGCTTTGCTTGCCAGCTGGGCCAGCAGGTGTTGACAAGCAGATAAAGGTAGGGGTGGGAAAACTGTCAGCTTTGCCTTTTCTTACCTTTGGCAGAAAGGGAATGAGTAGAACAGCTTATCTTTTCTGTTTAAATGTCATTTCAGATGAAAAATTTCATCGGTTTCTGTTCCCAAATGTGTCTTGCAAAGGAAAAACCAGAAAGAGCAAGCACTTGTCTTCGATTTAAATTAGAAGCTTTTCTTTAAAACTAAAATAAACCTCCATGGTTTTTACTTTCTTACAAAGACGGTTATATTAGACAAATTAATATTGGTTTTAATAGGCTTTTTGCGACATATAAAAAAACCCCAACAAATTTTATACTTAAGAAAATTGCTCTTAGTCAGCAAGTCCTATTTTCTTGTTGGAAAAAAGGGCTCTGATTGTATAGTAACATTCTGGCCAGGAAAGAATTGAGACTATTTTGCTCTAGAAGTATTTACTGAAAATGAATGTTTTCATTTTATAGATAAGAAATTAAGGGTTCTCTGGTTTGAAGCGATATCAGCCTGCGCTTACCTTGTCCCTCAAATGGTCTTAGGGCATCTTTACTTAAAATCAATTTCTTCTATTTGGTCATTTATATCTCTGAACTTTCACTTGTTTTTACTTGTTTTACTTTCCTTGTTCAAAACTACTTATGAACATGGAGATTGCAGGACTGTGCAAATGATTTCTACATCTTCTAGTGCCCATTTTGGCATATTTGGTATTGCCAAGCACACGTTCCAAAAAGCAATAGTGCAAAAAATCTCTTGTGGGTAATTTTCTGGTCTTTGGGAATGATTAAAAATAAAAACAAAACCAAAAACCCAAAAAATCATAGCAACAACCACGAATAACACTGTGGAAGTAGAGAGAATATAAAAAACCCTAAATCCATAAAGCCAGTCTGGTGTATATATATATATATATTAATAAAAAGTTGTTTTTTTTTTAAACCATGACTTGAAAAGTTGGTATTGTTGACATTGGTAGTTCATCCTGTTGTGGTCGATGGTCAGTTGCTTTAGTTCTTCAGGCTGAAGTGGCTGATAAATCATTCTCCCAGTCTGCCCTGTTCGTTGCTGCTGAAGCTGCTCCCTCCCATGGGAGTGCTTTCTGTTGTGTTTGGCACTGCAGCTGGCCTCTGCCCTGCTTCCTCCTTGCCCCTGGACATCGTGGATGTTGGGATGAGATGTTCTGAAGGGCCTCTCCTACTTGCACTGTCTTGTCTCCAGCTCTCTGCTTCTTGCTCCTGCCCTGAACTATGTTGCAAGCTTGGTAGCCCGTGTGGCTTCTATGTTACTTTGAATCTATCATTAGTAAATTAAGAGTGGCTGGAGAGAACACGTCTCAGTTACATATATTTTTTTCTTCTTAATTAGACAGAGCCTTCTTGTTTTCCTGATTTAAGCTCATTAGTTGTGGATAAAGCAACAACACATTTCAGATTGTTTTTATTGTGTTGCACTAAATACTGCATTTTAAAATCTGTAGAAGCAGAGTAAGTCAGATGACCATTTGTAGCTGAGTTCGTAAGTGATTGACAGATTACTTCTACTTGACTCGGGTTTTCCAAGGTCTATCTTTTTAATTCTAAAGCAAATTTATCTTCTCTTTTTAAACAGATGAATCATGTAAAAGAGAGATTTGGTGACAGCGTGCCAGAAGAAGTGCTTCTGCTGTGTCTGGGCATTACTTCAGGAGTTGGCAGATTGGTCTTTGGCAGAGTGGCAGATTATATTCCTGGTGCAAAAAAAATTTATCTACAGGTATGTTTATTGTTTCTATATTCCTTCTGAACTGTGCATTCCAAAGGATTTGGTTTCAGGTACTATTAATAAATAAGCAGAATTAACTGACTGATGATTCAAATTTGAAAAGTTTCAAAACTCAGGAAACTCAGTGTATGGGTTTTGGTTCTAGAAGCCTTTGGTGCAAAGCTTACGAGTCTCTGATTTTTGTTTTTCGTGCTAAGAAAACATCTGTTTCCTGCTGGCTGTTTTCAGCTGGAAATGCAAGAAATTACTGTTCATTAGCATGAGTGAGAACCTTTGGGGATTCTCTAGATTCTGCTTTCTCTGTTTTATCCCAGATTATGATTTCATACTGGCTTTTCCCAGATGGGGGAAAGAATTAAACCATGTTTCTCTAGTAAGGATTTTGGATCTCTTGATCTTTGACAGGCACTAATTTGGTGTCAAGTATGTTCTGTGCATAGTACACAGGGATATGGCCATGGCAATACAAGAGGTGCATAGTTGAGGAGAGTTTGCAGAAAGAGTCCCAGCTTCCAGAAGTGCTGAAGCTTGGAGGTGAAGGAGGAATTACACTTATTTCCCTCCACGCTTATAAATGTGTGGTGGTTTTTTTTGGGGGGTTTGTTTGTTTGTTTTGTTTTTTTTTTTGAGAAACTAGCAGTGTTAGTGTGGGATTTTGGAAAATTTAAATTCACTTTCATATTGGCAGGAGCTGTTTTTCGTTTGGTCTCTTAAAATGAACGGCAAGGGGGGCATCTAGTGGGGATTGTCTGCACTGCATTATGGAGATCAAAAATTCTTAGGAAAGAGTTATCGTTCTGCTGCAGTATTTGTTGTCATGGATAAATTTAGATTCCTTGATGTTTTATTGCAGTTAGATGGAACATTGGTTTCCAGTGCTTACATATGGATGGTGCACAGGCTGTTGCTGCTTTTATTTTCATTTTAATTCTGCTTCATTTTGCTGAAAGACAGTTTTATTCCTTTAATCTAAAACAAATAAATAATCTAAGGTTATATTAGAAAATCTTTGTAAGTATGCATGACTAAAGAAGTACATCAGGATACTTTTTTTTAATGGAAAAATTAAATATTTTCACTTCTGTTGAATATAAACACCCTGAAATAACCACTCATGATACTGATATTTTTACTTACAACAGTCAGGAGTCTAATTACAGTATTCCAGCAATCTTAAACTTTTAATATTTCTGTGACTTATTTCTCAAAAAATATTAGTGCATGAGAAATGACCTTACCTAATCACTGTAGGATAGTGGATTAAAATTGCATTTTCAAAGCTTGTGAAATGAGCGGTGGAATTTTTTTGCCTGTCATGAGTTACATGTTTGTTTTATCTTAGTATGTAACTTCTGACTGGTAATCCATGGAGCCTGATTATTTTAAGTAAATATAGGCAGGCAATCTAATTCACTGCAAATACAAGGAGGTTCATCTGGTCCCTTACGACTTGCAAATTTGATGCAATGCATTTTTATATTTTTTTCTTTGCTCATATTTAGGTGGCCTCATTCTTTTTTATTGGGCTGATGTCTATGATGATTCCACTGTGCAAGGTCTTTGGAGCTCTCATTGCTGTCTGTCTCTTCATGGGCCTGTTTGATGGGTGCTTCATTTGCATTATGGCTCCTATTGCCTTCGAGCTCGTTGGGGCTCAGGATGTCTCCCAGGCCATTGGATTTCTGCTTGGACTCATGTCAGTGCCTATGACAGTTGGTCCACCCATTGCAGGTGAGTGTAGGCAGGGTTTGTAGCTGTAAATGTGCTTCTATGTTTGCATGAATTTTTGTCCATGTTTCCCATTCCTGCGTCATGTGCAGAGCTTTGACATCGGAGGTTTTCTCTGGGTGCGCTTGAGAAGATACCGGAAATTTACCTGCTGCTCGTGGGTTATTAATTTACTGCACTCTTCAGTTTGCTCAGTCTTCTTCATTGTTATGCCAGCTGTAAAACATTCCTCAAAAAAAAGAGAGATTTCCAGTTGGAGTTAGGACCTGACATTTTCGAGTTTGTACAAGTGGCAGCCGATTGGTTGCTTGTGTTACAGAGGGCCTCCAAATTAAAATCTGAAAATTAACTGGATTCCCAAATTTGCTTGTGTTAAAACCATTCTGAGGATAAAGACTCCAGTTACTTCAATTGCTCCTCATAAATAGGAATGCTGGCTTTATTCATCCTTTGGCGGGAGACTGACAAAGTACAGGTTTTGAAGATGAAAACCTGGAAGTTCTTGGGAGGTAGAAAGAGCTAAAGTTGTATTCCTCACCACTGATGATTTTCAGTGATAATTTACCCTGAGGTTTGGTGAGTGAAAGGTACTTCATAAGACATAATTAAACTATGCAGCATTAAAGGACAAAATTTTAGTGCTAGAACAGCACAGACTTAGTGCTTCCTACTATCACAGTTATTAATACTTAAATAGAATTTGACTAATGGGAGGAATTTGGAGAGAGCAATTGAAGTGAATTATTGGGAAACACACCTCTTATTAAGAGGCCACGAGGAATGCAATATATGGAGTATATCTAGAATTAGAAGAATGGGCATATTGATCAAAGATAACTGTTACCAAAAGGAGGAGAATTTCTCTAAGACATGGCAAGATACAGGTGCTGGAGAAGCTCAAATGAGCAACTTTCAAACAGGAAAGATGGTGCATGTATTTAGTGGATGGTAATTAAGCAATTTTTAATTGGTTGAGGGGTGACATGCTGAGCTCTTCATTACTGCTCCAAGTCAACTCTGGAATACCTTTCTACCTCCATGTACACCTCTGTTTGGCCATCAGATTGTCAGGTTTTAGTGATTATAACCTGTGCCAGCTCTTGGGTTTCTGAACCTGAAGCCATGGCATGTTTTTTGTGGATTCCTGAGGCCCCCTCATTTGTGAGTGATAACTTTCTGCCTCCCCAGGTTTGCTGCGGGATAAGCTTGGCACCTACGATGTGGCATTTTACCTGGCTGGAGTCCCTCCCCTCATTGGAGGAGCTATTTTGTGTTTCATCCCCTGGGTCCACGAACGGCAGAAGCTGAAAGAGAGAGCAAAACCTGTTGATGGAGAAACTACTGAGAAAATGCTGGAAAACGAAAGCACTTTGGTGTCAGACATGACAGAAAAGCCAGTCAAAGAACTGGATTCTGGCTTTTGATGCTTTTTTCTTTTCCTTGTACCATCCTGACCTCCTCCTACTGAAGCTAGATTTCTACTTTTTGGCTGAAGATATTACACGATACTGAAGTCTTGAACTATTGCTCAAATTGCAAAACTGCTGCAAGAATCTTTTATACCATTGAACTTTTTTGACAAGTCTCTGAATTTGATTTCAAGCCACATTTTCAAGGTATTTGAAGTTTTGTAGCTTTAGTGTGTACGTGCGTAGTGATTCTGTGTGTGAAGAGAATATTTTTCTAATGCATCAAAACTGATTTCTGGAAATGTGAAAGCTGTTTTTCCTTCACTGACCCAGGATTCTTCAATGATGTCTATGATCTATCCTCTGCAGGCACACCCCTGGGTGTTTATACTGGATAATGTAGTAGCTCTTACAACTGATTTGTTTTTTTGAAGTGTATCATGCTGTTTACAGTCTTCTATAACTCTCTATCATGAACACAAATATGCATCTTTTTGCTGAAATGATTGTTTCATTAGAAAGCTAAATTATTATACAACTGTTGAAACACTCACTTGTGTTTGCATTCACCTTTCACAGTAGCCCAAAGAACATTAAGAATGGCATTTTTGATGAGCTCAGGTTTTGAATATGTGCAAACCAAGCTCCAAGTGCAAACACGTTCAGAAGTTAAGCTGCTGAATAATAGATTTTTTTTATTATTATTCTTATTTGGTGAAGGCAATACCCTTAAGATGTATGTGTATAAATTTTTTTTTCAGCCAAACCTCAGAGTAGTAGGTAGTTTTGAAGCTGTACTGAATAATTCTTTGGAGCAGTATTGTGAATTAGACTAAATTTCAAATTATTCTGTTGTACTTGTTAGGATTTTTTTTTTTTGTTCATAAAACCAAAACAGCTTTAAAGGATACATTCTCAGTGCAATACCAAGTTGTTTTTAATGTGGAAATATACATGAGCTATTAAAACAACATTCAGCAATTAAAGATTTTTGCACTAAGTGAACATGCAGGTTTGTTACAGGTCTTTATAGCTGTGCTCAATTGCCTGTAGATTATATGGCTCCATATTTTTTTCAAATATAAAGAAATGTCCTTGCATGTCCTATTTCTTGCTTAACATCCTAAACAAATGGCCCCATTGCTTATGTATTTTTAGGTATTATGCACTGTTTGTCAAGCAAGTAACTTCTTTTTCTGAAAAATGTTTAAAAGCATAATACTTTGAGATGAAACCACTGCTTTTCAGTTTATCATAAAACACTTCTAAGCACACTGCTTATCTATGGATATGGTTCAGCAATCACTGGAATACGTAATAATTTTTTATTTCAGGTCCATTTAATACCAGTAATTTTTGTTGCCTCATTTAAAACTGTCATAACAAAGAGTAAACTAATTGTGATCAGGACAAAATGCATATTTAAGTGCTTTTTTAATTAGTAACTGTTCTTTACATAAACCATGGAGGCATACTATTTGGTTTTTTATTTTTTATGATAGCCTTTATTATATTTTTATTTTCATTCTTCTTTTTCCAGTGCTGTAGTTAATTGCTCAGAAAACCCACATAAAACAGCAATACTATTGCATTTAATGTTTACATCTAGCAACTGATGGAAGTTCTTTAAATATAATCATGCAAAGCATTCTAATTATTGTAGACCAAAGCTCAGGCTTTTTTTATATTGCAGAATCTCAATCCCTACTTTGCATGAGTGAGGTCTAAAAGAATTGAATATTAAAATGTTAGGGAGACTTACATGGAGAGACTTGGAGTTGGGTGGGGGGGAAAGCCAGTCTGGAAAACTGAGGTCCCTTCAGGTTCACTGGGACTTGTGCTTTGGCACATTGTAAGTACTTCTAAAAATGTCATTGAAATATGCATAGTAGTGTTAATTAAGATTACTGCCTTCATTACAAAAGTGATGCTGACAGCCAATGCTGCTCTTGTCTGGAGTGTTTCTGTAGAGCGTGATATTCAGTATTATTTTCCATTTGGGCAACACAGAAGGTGTTGTTGGCTAAGTGTGGTAAAAGGCTCTCGTTTCCTGTTGTTCTGTTATGAAAAATTAGTGTTCATCATAGATCTTGCATTTCATGTGTTTTTAGCCCTGAGTTTTATACCAAAACCAAAGCTGCTGCTTTTTTTTATCATTGGTGCAATTCGAAATGATTGTGACCAGGTATCTTGGTGTAATTATGGCATCTTTCCAACTTGCTGCTCTGCATCTCTAAATTATCTGGGAGAGTATATAAAATAATTGTTGTAAAGATTTATAAATGACATGGAAATGGTGTATCAATAGTATGGATTAATTATTGCCATGCTGTTTAAAAAGCTAATAAAAATCCAAACTCTCATATTTGCATAAAATTTCTTAAGATCCCCAAATGAAAAAATGGCAAAAATCATGACCTCTGTGAGGATGATACAATGACTAGTTGTTTAGGAGTGATTCCTATGGTAAAATCAGCTAGTGAGTGGGATGTTGGGTGAGAGGGAAGCAGAGTTTAGGGGAAGGAAGCTCTGCTGGTGTGATGGCGTTGGAATAACAAACTCATTTCTGATGCAGTGCTTGTTTTGCAACAATGCTAAAATTGGAAAGGCTTTTCAAAGAAGATAAAGTAAATTACTGTTTAAGAACTCTATTAGCATCTTTTCTGTTAGTTTGTATCTGTGGAGGAAATGTCCAGTAGCAAAAGCTCTTTTCTGGACAAAAGCATAAGGTGTTTATTTCCTTAAGCTAGGTAAGATGAAAAACAAGCTCAGATTGTTTGTGCTGAGGCTGACCAACCACTGAGAAACTTATTGAGAGAGATACTAGATTCTGTATGCCCTGAGGTTTTAAAAATGAGGTTAGATTACTTGATTTAAAAAAAACAAAACAAAAATAAATCTTCAAACAAATAAAAACATATTTGCCCTACACAAATAGCAACTATTTAGTAAATTTATTTTAAAAAATATTTATTATTGTTGAAGTGGAGAAGAGGACTGAATATTCAATTTTATTTTAACTGAATAAATGCAAATAAGATTTTTGCAACAATTTATTTTTAGGTGTGAAAACTTGTTCACGGGAAACCTGCTGGTATCTTATTTTGATGTCCCAAATCATGCAAGTCTTAACCTTGTTGGAAGTAGTATCTAAAATTAAAATAGTAGCTTAATTCAAGTAGACCCTTAAATCACTCCAATATATCCCTCTCTTGAGAACAGTTCATAGACTACTTTCTATAGACATTATTTCTTGTATCCTATAAACAGAGTAATCATCTTTTCATTGAATGTTCTCAGGGTAAATCTTCAGAAGAAAATGAGTAGAAAGAGGTTCACTTAAAATGGCAGTGTGAAATTTCCAGTCTTATGTGATGCTGTCATTGAATACATCAGATCTTGAAACCAATACTAATTTTGAGCAAGGTTTTATTGGTTCAATACTTTTTCAGTAGGTATAATTATAATCCTTTTAATCTAAAGAGAACTGATCAGCGAAGAGTCTGAAATAATGGAAACCCTTTGGGTTCTTAATTACATCTCAGCTATGCAACAGGATCCAATGTGTAACTAATAAAGTATTGTTGGATTTGTCCTGGCTACTTTTGGAGACCTGTACAAGTCTCAGACCCGGACTTCAAATTATAATATAGTTAGAATTTCTTGCATCCTGGTCTTTGTCTGTTCAGCATTAGCATTTAAATTATTTTTCTAATTTTATTTCCAGTGTCAGTTTATCATCCCTGAAAGTTGCCCCCATGAGTCAAAGATCCTGTCGCTGTTCTGTGGCCTTTCTTCAGGGTGTATTTGGCATCAGATGAGGTTGACAACTGACACTGTTCTCCTTTGGCCCTTTATGTACAATATGTGGGCACACACATTCCTGCTCCCTGCAGAGGCACTGGATTGTCAGGCTGATGCCCACCGCATTGGAAATGGGTGGTACTTTCCAGCCTTCCCTGGATGAAACCTTTCAGCAGCCACAGCCTGGCAGAGCAGGCAGGTTTTGAGCAGTGGGAGGCGTGAGGTTGCATCACCCCTGGGGGAGGCAGCTCTCGAAAGCACCAGATGAGTGCTTTGATCACAGGCTTGTGGTGTAAAAAAAGGGATGCTGCCATCATAAAGCAGAAGTGCCCTGCTCAGTTCCTTGCCTCGGGTAGCACGTGCCAAAGGGACAGGAGGTGCTTCCTTGCAGCCCCAAAGATCTATGTCAGGTTGGGAATGGGTGCTGCAATCCTTCAGGTCATCCCTTTGGGTTGGCTTAGGCAGCTGGGCTCTCCCTGTGCTGGCACAGGGCAGGTCCCTGCCTGCTTGAAGAGGGCTCAGCCATGCCCTCTGAACAGGGAGCAGAGGCAATGCCTGGTCTGAGGCCCAGATTCCCCTTAGGAGAGCTGGAAGTGTTACAGAAGTCAGAAAGGACCCTGTGCTATTAAGAGTATGTGTGTATCTTTAAATACAATATATTTTGACCAGGGCATGCACAAACATTCTGCTTCTCACAAGATGAGGTGTAGTTCTGAAACGTGAGAGATGGCTGAGGAAAAAGTGATCCCTTTCTTTGCATGCCTCCCTGTTGGCAAGCACAGCACCAGTGGAGTTCCAGCCAGCCAGTGAGTTTCTAGTCATGTAAACTTTGGCATATGTGCAGTATGCCTTCTAGTATATACATATAACTTGTGTCAACAGCTGTAATGTTTTGGAAGTGCATATGCTGAGATTAGAGTGATTTTATGCTAAAACGTTTGCTAATATTGACAACACTGACATGTTTAAGTATCTTTATAGACATATTTTGTATGTTGTTTTTGATATTAAAGGGTACATGTTTTGCTAGCCTCAACTCCAGTCTTTCAAGTTCTGCATTGTTAGAAGAGTAAGAAATGAATGTTTAATGTTTTTTGTGGTGCTAAAGTAACTGTGATCAGTCTCAAATTATTCAGAATAAAGATGGTAGTTCATAAGTGCCCCATTTGTTACTGCATGCATCATTTTTAGTCTTAGTCTTGTGTAAAACCTGTAATTTTGTTGTATTCTGATAATTATTGAATCTAGTGTGAAGACTTTTGTACAAAGGTCTTTACAGCTTTTATTGCCACTGTGGTCTGACTGAAATGTCCCCATTACAATTGCTCCTACATTAATATATGGTGCAACCCTTTCATTCTGATTGCACTGAAAACCCATTATAAGACTAATGTTTTAAAAACATGGTGCTTGATTTAAAACTGAGGTGCTTGTTTCTGAAAAAATTATCTTCTCTATTTTCCATTCTGGGGCTTAATATCAAACTTACAGAAGGACTTGCATTCAAAAAAGACAGAAGGAAAATTGAGGGAGAGAGGGAAAGTTGTAAAATAAGCTTGAGTGGTGTTTTAAGAGGATTCTGATTTTGCTTCATGAACTGCCAGTGTTATTCAGTGGGACCTTTAATCATATACTGGCCTGCTACCAATTTCCCTTTGACTTACCTTGGTGATATGAAGCATGAAGTGTTTCCTCATTGACAGCTTCAGTAAGTCCCAGAAATACCTTTCCTTTGTAGTAGGGCCAAATTTTTTCTTTAATAAATTTCTCTGATGATATGGATGGAATATTCCCTATTCACCTGGGGTTATTCTCTAGGCTGCTTGTAGTTCAAATTAAAATTTGAAAAAGATGCCCAAAACCTCTATAAGTGCCTGGGTGCTGTTACCATTTGTACACTCTCAAGCTTCTTTGTAAGTGCGTAAAACAACAGCGAGGAGAAGCCTGGGGGAGGCATTTCAAACAAGGCAAAATACTAACATCTAGAAGTCTGGTTTGACTTGTGTATGAGTACTGTTATTTTATAGTTGAAATGATTTTATCTGGAATTGTCTCTACTGCTGGATGTATGAACAGAAGCTCTGCAGTTTTCTGCAGATACCTCATGGTACAGACTCTGCACTCCTCCAAAGGTAGGAACATGGGATCGATCAGGTTTAAATATTGTCTGGCAGTGTTACTTGTCGCAAGCAGGTACTTTTTTTTTTTTTTTTTTTTTTTTTTAAAAGCCTCAATGTGCCTAGGTAATCCTGAACAGGAAGGGACTTGCAACATGCTTGCCAGTGCCAAGAGAAACAGGAATGGCTTGCTCACTGTCCATGCACTGCTATATCCCAGTATCTGCTTGTTAGGGACAACTCGCAAAACAAAGCAGTCCAGTTTGGAATTACCTTTTGAATTGTTTGACACTTAAACTTACCAAGTACGGTGAAACTCAGAGCCTTTCTTACAGGGAGCAGCACCTCAGTGCCAGACAGGGAGCACGCACTGAGACCTGTTGTACAGTCTGTGAGCTGCAACACGTGAGTGGTAGGAATTTATGTAAGTTTTAATGCTTAAAACTTTTAATACCAGGCGTGTTTTAATACCTTAGCAGACCCAGCATCTCTCTCTCTCCTGAGAAGCTTTATCACCGTGCCATAACACGGTCCTTGTGGAAGGCAAAGACCGTTTATGATCGGTTGTCTGAAAGGTCGAGTGCAGTTTGAGTGATAACACAGATTAAAAATAAATGCTGGTTTATAAGGGCACTTCCTCGGGCACTGTGGCACACACTTGCAGCGGTGTGGAGTGTCAGCTGCGCCGGGAATGTCGCTCCCCAGCGCCGAGCCCTGCTCCCAGGAGGAGCCCCCGGCGGAGGAGGAAGCGGCGGTGTCGCCCCCCGGCTCCGAGCCCGCCGCTCCTCCCGTTCCTCCTCCCGCTCCTCCCGGCGCCGTGCGCGGGGCGGGGCCGCCGGGGCCGCGCTCCCCGGGCCCGGAGCGGCCCTCGGAGCCGGCGGCGGGAGCCATGGCCGAGGCCGACCGGGAGCTGCGCGTCCCCTTCATCGAGGCGGAGGAGACCGAGGCGGAGGAAGCGGAGGGGGCGGCCGGCGGTGGATGTCGCTGCGGGCGGGGCGCGGACGGGGACGCGCTGCGCTGGTGCATCTCTGGAACGCTCTGCGCCTCCTTCCTGGGGCTGGTGAGTGAATCAGTAAGCGAGGGCGGCCCCGGGGCTGCGGGGCGCGGTGCGAGCCCTCCCGCGGGACGGGCGAGGTGACCCCGCAATCTCCCCTGCAGGGGATGAGCATCGCGGTGCTGGGTCCCACCTTCCCCAGCCTGGCCGCCAATGTCGGCAAGAACGTCAGCGACATCTACTACATCTTCGTGGGCCGCTCCCTGGGCTCCCTGGGCGGGTCAGTGGTCGGCGGGGTGCTCCTGGACTGCATGAACGCCAATCTGCTGCTCGGTGAGTGCTGCCCCGCCGGACGGCGACATCGCCCTGTCGGACATTGTCCGGGGCAACTTCTGCTTCTCCGCAGCGAGCGCAGCCCCAGAAGGAGATGTGTCGCCTTTACGGAGCGGTGCCGAGCCCCGGGAACGGGAGGGTCCGTGGGATGTGGTGCTGCTCCCCCCCGATCGCCGCGGTGGTGCTGCCGCTGGCTGTCGCCATGCTCCCCCTGCCTGACCGCTGACACGGCGTGTGCCGGGCACGGCTGCTCTGCAGCACCGCTGCCAGAGCCTGGGCCCGCCGGGCACATCCGCAGCGGGATCTGGGATTGAACTGACGAAATCGGCATGGATTGGCCAAATCCTGCCGCCTTTAGTTTGCACTGAAAAGAACAACTGGACTTTTTAGTTTGCATCAAGGAATGTGCACAGTGTAGGTGCTCTTGGAACGTAACAGGCTTCTGTAGTGACACTCTCCAACACGTGGAACAGGAAGCTGTGTTTTGGCTGCCGTGTGTGCAGAAGCCTCCAGCAGTCACGCTGAGGCGCGTTTCTGTGGGGGAGCTTCCCCTTCCCTTACTTAACACTCATCAGTCACGAGCATCTTCGTGTAGTGGACGAAAGTCTGTGGCTTTTGACTGGAGGGCCCTAGCCAAATTTTAACTTAATTACAGTGGGAAACATTAATTACTGTCTGTAATGGTGGAAACATTTAAACTGTAGGAACCACAGTTAATGATTTTAACAGTTTTCTGGACTTGTGGAAACTTGCTACTGTAGGAGCACAGGACCAGCTTTGTCCAGGCAGAGCGAGGCTGCTCAGCCATCCGGGTTCCAGAGCCACATCCAGAAAGGAGAGGCTCCTTTTAGAGTCGTGCTAGTGTCTCATTCCTGCAGAGATTCTCAGAACACACCAAAAATAGTGAAAGCTCTGTCTTTTTTACTTCCAAGTACCTTTGTGCTCTAAGTCAGGGATTAAAATGTGTACCAGGGCTCGCTCTTCTCCTTAGTTCAGGGAACTGTGTCTCCCTTAAGGACCATGCTGTAACCATATGGTCAGCTCACATCAGATCCCTTTTTCCATTGCTAGTGTTTGCAGTTGTGGAGTGGGTTTCCTTTAACCTCCTCCTTGTGCACCTGACAAAGTCAGACTTTGCCTTCTGTAATGGAATCAGTGCAGCCACCTATAGAAACGTATGCTAACTTGAAATAGTTTAGTATTTTCTTCTTTTCCTGAAGATAGCTGTCTGTCAACAAAGCTCGGGAAATGATGGATCTCCTAATCATTTCCAGTTTGGTAGTGCTTATGGCAAGACCACAATTTGAACTACTGAACCTGTTCTCATTTTTATCATCTGAGGGCTGCCTGTAAGAGATTTTGGCTTGTGTAGTTTTTGCCTCCTATCTTTCAATTGCTGGAACTTTGCTACAGAGGAAAATTCTATACAGAGGAAAAATTGAAATCATCATCTGTGTTTGTCACAGGAAATTTTTAAGTGCTAATCATCAGGCATAGAGCTGAAGTGGACAACTGAGCCCTTGCTGAGAAGTTACTTTTCAGGTCTGAGTGTGGCACCTGAAGAGCTGCACTTAGTATTCCCAATCTCTAGTGTTTTCTTCATGCAGCTCAGCGTGCACACCTTCAAAAATGTTTTGAGGCATGTATTCCAAGCATCTTGCTAGGTCTTTAGGGTTCTGGACATTGTTGCTGTTTTTGTTTGGAATCAACCTAAATTCTTAATTACATCAGGCTCCATTGATGTTTTAATATCTGCTGCATCTGTGATCATGTATTGATTTGAAAAATAATAGAGACAGCTGGTACAAGCATTCTAAGAACCTAATACTGTCTGTTCAAGATATTAATTGCAGGTTGTTTTATTATGGAGGCAATTATAAGCGCAGAATTGAACTGCTGAACTTACTCTCAAATGGTAATAAAAGCAATTTCCATCTGCTAAAAATATTTTTTGAAATGGCTTGTTGTAAGTGTAGCAAATAATGGCAAAACAAATACAGTTAATAAATTGCTGCTAAATTTATTTATGAGAAACTTTCTAGTTCTTTCTAAAACTCCAGAAATCCCTTGGAACACATCCTTCATTTGAGAACAAAATATAAATAAAAGTCAGCATCTTTATATGAAGATCACTTGGTGAACAAGGTACAATTACTTTATAGGATTTTTAAGAGCTTAGTTATTTAGATTCTTTTAAAAATGGAGCCAAATTAAATGTTGTGCAACTCTCAGTGGACAAGCTTGGCAGTGTTCAAATCCATGTTTTACTGGTTTCATGCTGAAGTCACATTTCTAAATCAGAAGGTTGCAGAAGACTTCTTAGTGTCCTAGCAGGAGCTACTGCTCTCTTTGCTTTAGCCAAAGAAGTTTGTAATGCAGGGTTTATAGCCTGATTAAATTCCTTTTTTTTTCCCAACTAAAAATGATCTGTTGAACTTTCTAGCTGCTACTGTTAAGCACAGATTGAGGTATTTACATTGCATCACTTGTTAGGATTATCTGTAACTTTAATAATCATGAATTTATTTGTATTTCTTGTTCTTCTCTGTTATTTAAATGGAAACTGTAGTATGTGAGTTTTTTGTTTTGTTTTTTTAACCTTTCCAGCCTTATCCATGCTTGGAACAACGGCTGGTCTTTATGCGATACCCTGGTGTAAGGAATCCCTGCTGTTAACCATCTTGATGTCAGTTATTGGAGGTTCCATGGGAATTCTGGATACAGGTAGGGGACCCAGATGTGGTCTGACAGTTCTTTCAGCAAAAAAATTGGAAACTTCAAGCATACCAAAACAGTTGCTGTTTTTTCTTGTGATACATCTTGAATTAAAAGAGGGGACCTGTTTTACCTGGCTGTGGTTCTTGGATTAATCTGGTCCTGAGGCTTCCAGTGTTTGTGTGGGTGTGACAGGCCTTCCTTTAGGGAGTAGGGTATCTCTTGCTTCCTGGAGAATATCAATTTACATTTCAGTGGGCCATTGCAGGCATAAAGGAAGTGCCCTGTGTTCTTTAAGCAATGTTTTCTTTAAATTGCTAATTTACAGGAAGCTGTTCAGGATATGGTTCACTAGCATTAGGTGGGCCTAAGCTAGTCCTGAGCAAAGCCTTGGTGTTTGAGATTCTTACAGCTGCTGTTCGTAGAGCTGCCCACCTACAGCTGGCTCAGCAGCAGCTGGGGGTTCACAGCACCAGGGCACCCATCTCCCTGAATTAAGGGATGTTTTCTACCTTTGGCCAGCCATGCTTAGGGGGCTGGGAATACAGACTTGTTCTGTCATCCAGATTCTAAGTCTGTGGCATATGCATACTGCAAATGGCCTGGGCAAAAAACCCCTAAACCCAGCACTTCTGCTGGAAAGCTGTTGAAACCCAGTTTCTTAGCAGAGGCTTATTATTGGAGGAAGATGATCTCGGGGATCTTTTCCAACCTAAATGATTCTATAATCCTGAGATGTGTTGGTGAAGTTGCAGAGCAAGTATAGGCGTGGTCAGAAAGGTCAGTTATACTGGAGGTATGAAAAATGAACTCCCACAGAAACCAGTCCCCTGGGCACGGCTTAGCCAGGGTGGGTTAGGGATGGCTGGCTTTGGCAGGCAGTTTGCATCAGGAGGCAAGGCCACAGCAAAGGGTTTGGGCATGCTTCGAGATGCCTGGGAAACGCTGGCATGCTTGCACATGGAGATTAGGAAATGCCCAAAAGCACATCTGTTAGCAGAGTGTTCTGGCATTGCTGTAGCACGTGGTGGTGAAGCAACACCAGGCAGCCTCTCCTGGCACCTCTCCAGCACTGTCCCAGCAGCGTGTGCTGACTCTGCTGCCCTACTGCAAGAACCTGGGGAACTACTGCAGGCACTACTGGAGCTGGTGATCACCTTCAGGGCAGGGTTATTTCTGAGAAAGAGCTGACTCATGTGTGAGCTTAGCCATCCAAACAACTCTGGAAGCATCCCAGCCAGGGCCTGGCGAGGGTGGCTCAGCTGGTTGACAACAAAGAGGAATGATGGCTCCACATGTGAACTGTCTGCCTTAGTTCTGTGGGGTTTGAGGGAGCTCTGCCAAGATGTAAAAAGAGCATGGCACAGGATCCACTAGTGAAGAGATGGTTTTGCATTGCACAGGTCGTGTTAAATAAACTCAGTGCAAAGCTGTATTTGCTGCCTCTGGTAAGATTGCTATACATGGCAATTGGTTTAAAAATTCTTTGAATGGGAAAATCTTGTCAGCCAATGGTAAAAATACCTTCAGTAGGTGTACTGTTTGGATCAGACTTCAGAGCCAGGGAGACATCCCATGCTGAGCAGGAGTAGCAGAAGAAACTCACAGCAAGGCAGTAAAGCAAAGCAGAATTGACCTGGAAGAGTGCTGAGTGACAAGGGCTGATGTACTGCAGCACAGGGATTTGATTACTGTTTTGTTTTCCTGCATTCTTCTGAGAGACTACTTCAAAACGTCTCTGAGATCTTATTTCCTACTATTATTGTTGATCTAATGGTGTTGTAGTTTGGTGTTTACAGCAGTATTGATGTAAACCCTTCTGTTTCTGGAAAGTCATTTGAACACAGTGGGGTGGGCCCAGCCCATCAGTAGCAATGAATTGTTATTTTCCTGGGGTGTTGTTTAATGAGGCCTCTGATTCTTAGCATTGGGCATTGTTGCTTTTGATACTTAGAGAAATGAGAAGCAGTTAAATTTCCCTTTTAAAAAAGGCTGAAAAATGCCGCAAATTGTCAAGTAGAGTAATTAGAATCATAGAATCAGAGGTCCCTAAGTGGGAAAATACCCTTAAGGTCATTGGATCCAGCCCTTAACCCAGCACTGCTGAGTCCAGCCCTAAACCATGTCCCTAATACCACATCCACATGTCTTTTAAATACCTCCAGGGATGGTGACTCAACTGCTTCCCTGGGCAGCCTGTTCTAATGCTTGATAACCCTTTTCCATGACAAAAGTTTTCCTAAATTTTTTTTATATCTCATCTAAACCTCCTATGGCACAGTTATGTCTGTCCATTGCTGCTGGATTAAGCTACTGTGTGACTCTTTGTTTTGACTGCTCTGAATGTCCTCCTAAAGCTCAAGTAACCACATGGATTTAAGCCAGAGTTTCAATTAACTGCTCTTTTACACATTGTATTTGCTAAACCTGGTATTATTGTACATTGAATTAGGTTCATAGTTGAATAGGTTATGGTTTGTTTTGTTTTGTTGTTTTTTTTTATTTTCTTTTAAACAATATATGGTCTCTGACTAAAATGAATCTTCTCTCTGATCTGCAGGTGGCAATGTACTGGCACTGTATACGTGGGGATCAGAGGCTGGGCCACACTTGCAGGCTTTGCACTTCAGTTTTGCTGTTGGTGCATTTCTGGCTCCGATCGTGGCTCAATTGGACTTGGGGAGTTCTGCATCTGAAGAACTTGCAGGGGCTGAAAAGACAAACCAGTCTGTCCTGAAGTCTGTGCCGACAGCATCAGCTGCATCAACTACACCAGCACCAAATGACCAGCACAATGAAGGCTTTTTGTGGTCCTATATTATCATAGGGACCTGCATTCTCTTCGTTACCATCTTCTTTTTTGCTCTGTATTTGAAGAGCAGCTCAGCTAGAGACAAATCAAAGGCTTCTGCGCAGAAGGACAAGCGTGCCAAATACCACTGGGCTCTAGTTGGTCTCCTGTTCGTATTCTTCTTGTTCTATGTGGGAGCTGAAGTCACTTACGGCTCTTACGTATTTACTTATGCAGTGGTCTTTGTGGAGATGACGGAAAGTCAAGCAGCTGCTCTGAATTCTGTCTTCTGGGGCGCGTTTGCCGTGTGCAGAGGAGTGGCAATATTCGGTGCTGCTTTCCTGTCCCCTACCACCATGATCGTGATTAGTCTCCTATGCTCTGCTGCCTCCTCGACAGCCCTGGCCTTCTTTGCACATTACCAAACTTTGCTGTGGGTGGGAAGTGCCGTGTACGGAGCATCCATGGCCACCATCTTCCCCAGCGGCATTGCCTGGATGGAGCAGTACACGGTTGTTGAAGGAAAAACGGCTTCTCTGTTTGTGGTGGGCGCGGCGCTGGGCGAAATGTGCATTCCTGTCGCGGTGGGCTACCTCCAAGGCAGGTACCACCACATTCCTGTCGTTATGTACACTGCCTTTGTCACTTCCATAGTGACCGTCCTGCTCTTCCCTGTGATGTGCAAACTGGCCAACGCTCCCCAGGAGCGTGACTTGCCACAAGTGAGTGACAGCGAGACCCGGAAAACCTTGTTGTCAAACTCGAGGCTTACTGAGGACGAGGAGGAGGAGGAGCATGTGAGAGAGTGGAACGATGCAGACTTTGAGGTAGTAGAAATGAATGACAAGCTGAAAAGCTCTTTGATGGACACGTCCCATAGGATACCAGGGGACTCTCCAGGTGAAGTGTCTCTTCAGCCCCATCTGGATGATGCATTGGGCAATTCTCCAGTGGTTGCTGGTGGCTCCCCTGGGAGACAAAATGGGAATGTTGACTGGGAGAAGAGTGAATAGAGTCAAAGCTGACTTTTTTTTTTTTTAATGGAAATGCAACTGAATTGTAGCTGTTGTCAAGTGGTTCAGGAATCCTTTCATAGTGGTGCAGAGCTCAGCATGTTCATTTGCTCAGTCCTTTCTCCTTTTTCATATTCAGCCTGCAGGGATGTGTCTTGGAGTGGGAAGGTCCTCAGTGATGTGAGTGGGGCAACATGATAAATGTTTGGCTATGCCAAAACTGCTAAAGCGTAAGAGATATTTTCTAAATATGAGGGATGCATCCGAGGAAGAGATACTGTAATAACTGGGAAAGGAGGAGACTGCTCAGACTACTCAGTTTTTTGAGGTGGGTGAAAGGTGCGGGTCTGAGATGCTTTGTGACGAAATGGTTTCATGAGAGAGGAGAGACATCTGTTACCGGTAACGCTGAACTTTCTTACCTTGTGAAGGAGGAATGTTTCTACTGCGTTTGAAAGTTGTGTGTGATCAGATCAGTTAAAATTTCTGGTGATGCCCAGCAGCTGTAAATTGAATAACCTTTTGACAAACTACAGGAATTTTTGGTTCTGAGGCAAAGACAAGAAAAAACTGGAAATTATTTCTTAAGTGTGAAACCATGCCTTTGGGTCATTTAAAAGCAGTTTATGAGAAAGGGCACAAAATGGGTCACTGTTTATCTGCTCACATGCTTAACTCCAACCTACTAAACAGTGGTAACAAATCTAGATAATCTAAAGTATTTCTGATTTTAATTATGACACTACCACTGAAATCAACAAAGGTATGCAGAAGACGATAAAATTATAATGTAATTTTTGAATGGTTTGAGTTGGAAGGGACCTTTAAAAATCATCCAGTTCCATCCTGCTGCCATGGCAGGGACACCTTCCACTGGACCAGGTTGCTCAGAACTCTGTCCAGACTGTCCTTGAACACTGCCAGGGATGAGGCATCCACAACTTCTCAGGGCAACCTGTTTCAGTGCCTCACCACCCTCACAGGAAAGATTTTTTTCCCCTGATATTTAATCTAAACCAACTCTTTCAGTTTGAAGCCATTCCCCCTTGTTCTATCACTATATGCTCTTGTAAAAAGCCCCACTCCATCTTTCTTGCTGGCTCCCTTCAGGTAAAAGAGATTACTTAATATATGGTATTTTTAAGCCAGTTGTTTAAATTAAGGTTATAGCAACTTCTCTGGCTTCCTGTGCCAAGACTTAACAGGGTACTGTGTTACAATGAAGATTTGAGGAGAGAGAATTATCAATGAGACAATTCTTTCCAGTATGACTACTTGCCCCTGGCCATTTGGATTGGAGACATTTGAGTTTTTTCTTTGGGGGATGACATGGAGATGGACTCTCCCTAGGGCAGAAGCAGTGGTTTCAATATGAAGGTTCATTGCTGCTAAGCAGGAAGACCTGGGCAGGTGCAGCCATGCCAGGGAGCCCTCCCAGTAAGAGGAAAAAAAAAAAGTAGCAGCAAATGGCCAAAATCTATCTCTAAACAGTAATCATGCCATTTATCAGCTTGGAACTCCAAATCATTGAAGTATTTTTTTTAAGTCTGTGTGATAAGAATGTACACTTGTTTGGGGTCTTTAACTTTGCACTTTTATTAGTATTTTTTTGCTAAGAGGTTTCATTTAGTAACGAAAGGGCTCTAGGTGTAACATAGCACAGAATCTGAGATGTTCCCTGGATTTCCAGATCTACTTTTGTTCCCTTTCTTGTCCTTCAAGTATGCAACCTAGGCTTGAATGGCTTTTTCCTTTCTTCTGAGAAGTTAGTAAGAAGCCAGAATCAACTTGTAATGAAAGTTTTTTTGTTAATATCTTGTCATGTTGCAGAGCCTCCCTCTCCTTCTGCTGCTGGCACTTAAATGCCACTGTGTTTTTGACAGATTCTTTCTGTGGCATCTTTTTTCCAGTGCAATGCATGAACCTGCACTTTAGAATGAAGCCTTGTTTCACTTGTGGCACAAGGGTTCTGTTTGCTTACAGGAACTGTAAATGCCAGGCCCAGTCCTGCCAGGAGTGACCCTGTGTGCTTAGCTGGTTTGACATGCAAGCAAACAGTGTGGAGGGCAGAGAGAGTGGATGGAATGAGGGCAGCTGGAGCCTGCATTTTACCCTTTTTCCTCTTCCCGTTTTTCCTCCTGCACGCTGCTCTGTGTGTGTGGAAAGTAGGGGGTATCAGTTGATGGGGAGGACAAATCCCACGGCTGGAGGGAGAGGGAGAAGGTGCAGGACACACAAAGATACAGGAACTGTTCTGTGGCAGCTCCCTGCTAGAGCTGCCATCCCCCTGGCTTCATCTGCGTTGACGTCACTATAAAAAAGTTTCACCATACCCAAGATCGTGGTGTCAGAGGAAGATTATTTAAAGAGAGATACTGGGCAACCAGGAAGATTCTAAACTCCCCCAATTCATATGCTGAGTTTTGATGAAATTCCAGATCAGAATGTCCTACACGTAATACTGTTCACAGGGATAGTTTACTTTTTATCGTTTGCATAATCAAGTACTAAAAACCCCCAGAAAATTAAATCAAAGCTGCATTGGGAAATATGCTAATATCTTAGAAGCTTATCTACTGCATATATACACACACTTATTTGTGTTTCTGACCAGCATCTTCCCAGCAAATGTAAAAATATTGCACAAAACAAAGATTTTTTTTTTTACTGCCTGTATTAACTGCTGTGTCAGTAACTTCAATTCATCCCCATTTCCTCCTTAAAAAGCAGGAGGCCTGTTTAGTAGGAATGGAGCAACAGGCTGGAATGCCAAGGTAAGAGCAGCATTTTCCCACGAATAAAGGATCCAAAAAGCAGTGGCTGTAAGACAGTGGAAGCTGAAGAATTATCTATATAGAATCACTTTCCACTGATGTGTGGAGACCTGTCAAAATTTGGAGTCCTCTTAGTGAGGACTTGGAGCCTTCAGTGTCTTAGTTCTGGTCTTAAACTTGAACTGGGATAGACGGACAGAGAATGGTCTCCTTATCCCCTAACCAGCCTGCTTTTAATAGCAGGGGCTGTCCCTGACTGAAAATGAAATGCTTGAAGCAATTTTAAGTTTAAAACAAGATCTAGGACATTTCCAAGGATGAGTCCACCTCATACCAGTTCTAGGGACCCTTGATGGCCAAGGCGTAGATCCCTGCTCTTGGATTTTGGTGTTCCTCAAGGCTTGTTTTCAGACAATGAATGTTAGTTTTCACATTTAAATTTCCTTTCAAAGTAAATTGCTTCCTGGCATATACAACTGAAGTGAGGATCTATTTACAAGGCAGATCTGTTTGAAGTTGCAGGTCCTCCAGAAAGCTCAAGTACTTACATGGAGTAATTGTATTACATTACTATTGCCCTGCTTATGCTAGAAAAACCATCCCTCTGTTGAGGACAAGAGCTTTAATCCATGGATTAGATACCTGAATTTGATAAGAATCCTATTTTTATCCACAAACCCAGGAACAGTTTGAAGATGAGTGCTCTGCTCCAGTGTGAAAGGTAACCTCTTGCAGCTAAGTGATACTTTATTTATCCTGAGGCACTGCCAAGTGCTGGACTGTACTGCAAGCACTTACTCCTGCCATTTGCACTTTTATTCTGTGCGTGACCAATGCTTGAATGCAAGACCAGGCCAAGTTTTATGCCTTGATGTTTTGTTTTTTAGAGTTACTTTGCATACAAATACATCACAATCTGTGGATTTTCTATTATATATGTAATAGTTTTTATTCTGCTTGGTGTGGGTTTTACATTGTACTGTGGAATGTGACATTTAATAGACTGACTTATGTCTTCACTGTAATAAATTCTTACCTGGAGAAGGCACTCAGGTTCCTTGATGTAAATAAAGTTTTGTTCTATTTTTCAAACCTTCTCTGGACTTTAAAATTTAAAACTTGGTCCTTTTCTGACTAATGGAAAACTGGAAATGTTTCTCTTCTGGTTTGGGGAAGGCCTCCAAGAACAGCTACTGATGCTTTAGATCCCAAAGTTTAAGCTGGATTCTTAACTTTGATTTCAGCAGTCTTGTTTTTACATTATTGTGTGTGCCAGAGAGGGAAACAAATTGAGGGTAAATATTAAAAAAAACCCATATAATTTTTTACCATATCATTTTATTCAACTTTAATATGGTTTCCATTATTAACTTCTAAAACAAAATGATTTCCAGTTTAGAAAACAATGCACTGACCACATAATTCCTTTTCCATTTTATACAGTTATACAAATATTCTAAATACACATTTTGTCAAGATGGTGGCAAATAAGATTTAACTGTACAGTACGTAAGGAAAGAAAATATTTTAAGCATATTTAGAAGCAATAGAAATGTCTATACAAAACAAGCAAAAATGGAATAAAATTTTATATTTAAAGTATTGCAACAGTCCCACAGGTTTGTAACAAAAATGTCTTTGCACAGTTCCTCACAATGCCCCATTAATAGCTAAAGCAAGACAGCAATTTTTAGAAAATAATGTTTCAAAATGCTACACATGGTACTACTGCTTGCACAGTCTGATCAAAATAACAATCTACTTGGAATCAAGCAAAACTTAGGAGGAGATATACCAACCAACTTTAAAATTATCTGTATAAAAGTCATTGCACATTATTTTACTCAGTTGTTTGAAAAGTAAAAAAGTGTATTTACAAAATATTTCGCAGACAAAATTATAAAGTGAATGGATAATATATAAGTAACACGTCTTGATACTGACAGTTCAAGAACACACACGAATGGTTTTATCATTTCAAGAGGTTTTCAGTGCTCCTTCCTCCAGGAAGTAAACTTGACTTCTACTTTGAAATGGATTTACAAGATGTTACACAGAGCTATTTCAACATCAGCATTATAAAACAGTATGTTAGAAACATGAAAGGAAGAAGAAATTTTTACATCTTAAAAAGTGAGCTATTCATAGATCAACAAATGGGTTGGGTTTTCTTTTTTCGATCTAGTTATGGTAAGTGTTCATTATTCTTCAGATAATAAACCCAACAGTTAAAATGGAAATCCTGGACTAGGTGAGAATTGAAAAAGCACCATGCACAATAGTCTTAGTGTGGTAAACACTGAAGAAAAAAAAAATAGCACCTGGAATCCTGTAACACAGATCATTTAAAACTGGTCAAGCAGCTGGCGGAGATAGGGTGCCTTTGACAGTTCTCTGCTCACTCTGGAGAGCTTGAAAAGTACGGGGCAGTTGAGGGAGACACACTGGATCTGCCGATCGAAGCAGCCTGTGCAGTTCTTGCATATCTGGATTACACGAGAAAAAGCAAAACAATTATTTTAAACTACACAAGCGAGGTATAAACCACTAGGGACTACTAAATCCTCAAGCCTGTATCAGCAGAGCAGGTAGAGCCCTTCTGCACAGAGCTTCTCCCTAAGGTGGAGGGACCCACACCAGCTCCCTTCTCTGCTTCAGCCTCTTGGGCTGCTGCCAGACAGCTCATTTGGCCACTGGTGGGTGGCTGGCAGCATCACCCACTGAACAGGGCAGACAGCAACAGCAGGACTCTACAGCTAGGGTTTCAATCCTGCTAATTAAGTTCTACTTGCAGGTGGTGGCACTTAAAAAAACAAGGCAAAAAAGTTGACTGGGTTTAAGCAGGGCGGTGTGGTCTATATGTGATAAACTTACTCTCTATAAAAGTCTCCTAGTGAAAAAAGACAGAATCTCATCCTGCAGTTATTCTCTGCAGAGAAAAGCTTATCATTTCAAGATAAGCTTTAATTAGAGTTTTACCTAGTCAGAGTCAATCAATCCCAACACAGAAATAGGCCACAGAAGCTGCACTGCTCTCCTTGTTCAAGGAACTACTTGTTAATGCTGCTTGAAAGTACTTTTAACATGAGATGCCTGATGGAATAAAATAGCAGCAGGCACACTTCTTCCAAAGGTAGATACCTTTAGGAAATTAAAGGCCTCTGCTTTGCTATTTTATTTTAAACCTTTGCAGCATTTGCCATCTCCAACAGTTTTTCCAAAACCTTAGAAATTTGCTCCAACCACACCTGTATTTTGTAACATTAAAATGCTACAGTTTATCCTATCCTATCCTATCCTATCCTATCCTATCCTATCCTATCCTATCCTATCCTATCCTATCCTATCCTATCCTATCCTATCCTATCCTATCCTATCCTGCATAGCCTGATCAACAAACCCAAACTGTATCCCTTTGCTTTTAAAACTAGTTCTTTTCCTTCTTTCCACATTCCATGCAGGTGCCAGGCCTTATCAGCACCAAATCCCTGCAGACTGACAATAGCTGGAGAGGGGCAGCCCCTCCTGGCCAAGTCCCACAGGTGGCACCTCAGAGGATACCAAGCCTCTGGCCTGCAACTGTGACCAGACGGAACAGGATTTAAACAGCTGGTTCCAGGTTTGTAACCTCAGAACTACATCTATCCTAGTTCTTCTGAAACAGGCTGTGGCTGGTTTAAATGCAAGGGACCAAACTAAATGGTACTTGAGACATGTCCTAAGTTCAGTTTGTGTTGAGGGGAAAAGTCTATGGTTTTAACCTAGAGCACGTAATTTCTGAGTGCAGTTTAAAATAATGTACAGCTCAGTGTTATATCAGTTTTCTGCTGGCTTCAGCATGTTTATAATCTCAAAGGGCTAAAAATTTAAGCTGTGAAGGATATATATGCCTTCATATTAAAGTAAGACAGATGCTCTTACAGAGACATCAAACACTGACTGGGACAGGATCCCAGGCCTGGATCCTCTCATGTAATCCAGGCTGAGATGTTGTGTGTTGCAGGCACAAGAGAATGTTCTAATCAAACTCACTGATCCTTCTGCTGGGCTGGACCAGCCTGCCAAGTTCTGCTTTACTTCAGAACAAGAGCAATGCAAAGGCTTCGAAGTACCACAGGAAAACATGCATTTCCTCATTTCTGCCATTCACAATGCAGATAAGGGCAAATATTACAAAATACAGCAAGAAGTCCACACCTTAGTAATGAAATATTTATGAAGTGAAATACAGTGTGTTTTTAGCAACCCCATGAGAACCTATCAAATCAATGCTTAGATTTAGGAACACTCATATCCCTGACATCCAGACAAGTCTTTAAAATGGTTCATGCACTAGTGCTAAAAATAAATTTTAACTAAAATATTTATTAATTATAAAATATGACAGTAGGAAAATTAGGTGAGGGTGTGCATATGTTTCCACAAGGGGAGGCATTGTGCTTGGCTGTAATATATTCATGAGCACAGTCAGCTACCCTCTTAATTGACTACTGGCTCAAGGGGAAAAAGTAGCTTGGAAAATTCCTATCAAGAGGAAAGGTAACAAGAAAATCCCCAAGCTAAACCACATCCACGTTTTACATATAAATAAATAAATTTTCTGACCCAATCTTTTTTGTTTCTAGAACATCATCTGTCATTTGCAAAAAGGAGCGAATCTTTTACACACTCACAGCTCTCTGTCATTATCAAAAGGGACCTACAGCCCATATAAGGTACTCTTAATCAGAAGAAAATGAGAAAAGCATCTTCTGTTCTGATCCCCTCCTTTGCCTTAGCTTTCCACAAAGCCTAGGAGAGTAACAGCTGCTGTGCTGCTTTCAACAGCAATGGGTAAAGCAAACAAACTGCAGCACATTTAACAGCCGGACCATACTTCCCATTTCTGTTGGGAGTATTCAGTAACACAGTGCTTTGAAATTTCAGCCCCTGTCTTTGGCTGACAGACATCTGACAATGCTTTAATCGTACCTGGACCAGCTGTTCTTGTTTACGCTCCAACTCTCGGATTTCTTGGTTGAGAATCACCGCCACATGCTGTGGCTGGCTTCTGCATTTATTACAGATCCCATACTGAGTCAGTTCATCACACACAGGACAGTGTAAGGTCGTGAAATACTGGGAGATGGTGCCTTTGCGTCCTTCTAGCTCAGTGCGGGCAGCTGAGGCAGCCTTCTGAATCTGTCAAGAAAAATAATTAAGAGGTAATGAACTTCCAAGAGAGCAGCTTGCCTCATTCCTAGATTACATACTTTTTTTTCCAAGGAGTAAGAAAGTATGAGATGGCCTGCAGGGCATGGGTTCATACACAAATTATGAACATGGATCACAGCACTCTGAAGAGCACAGCACTGGCCCTGAAGTGAAACACTGAACAGAGCCCTCCCCGACACCTATTTCACAGGGAATCTGTAACCAGAAAAATCCTTGGTCACACATGCTTAACTCCTGATCTCACCTCAAACTCTGCCTCCTGCAGCTGTTCTTTTTTTAGGTTCTGATCTGATTCGCATATAAATGTGCTCTGGCTGCAGCTCCAGCGGCTGCGTTCTGGATGCTGCCTGCCCTAGAGTGCCTGTGCCAGGCAGTTCTGGGCACAGCTCTGCCATGGTGCTTTGGTCCATGGCACTAGCTCATGCTCTGATTCCCTTGGACGAGGCTCCACCACTGGCCCATCACCCTGGGAAGTTTGTTCTCTGCACTTACTCCTGCTGCTGCATGACTTAGCTTTGTGCTATCCGTCACTCTCCTGCTGCTCTGCTCCCTGTGACTTCCTTGCTGCTCCTTGGCCTTGCAGAAAGCCAGGGCTCTTTTTACCTTTTTAGAACAGCTTGTTGGAGATACTTAAGGTGACTGCCACGGTGCCATTGGAAAGGTAAAGAAAAGAAGAACTGAAGTCAATCAAGGCTGTATTGAGAAATGCAGCTATATTGCTACATTGCAGTGGGAACATGATGTATTACTATGCTGCTGAAGTCTGTTCTGAGCAGAGTAACCAAACTACTACACTGTCTTTCACCATCCCTTTTTGTCAGGGGAATCACAAACTAAAATCCAGCTATCTAATGCTTCTTTTCCTACATCTCAATGACTTCTTTAACTTTTAGGGAAGTCAGGTTTAGATATTATTTTCAATTTCTAGTGATACAAATTTTTAAAGTGCTCCTGCTCCTGGGGCATGCCACTTTTTCTATACAGAGGAAAGATCTTCAGAACGTTTTGAAAAAACAGGAGGTCCAACATCTAATACAGAGAGATTTAAAAAGTGGTATAGCCAAACAGATGCACATACACATACTGCTAAAAATACAGAGCTATGGCAAAATATTCTCTTAAACTATAGAAGGGATCAGGAAACAGAAGATGACTGTTCAACCCTGCACAGAAGGGCTGGCTGAAAAAACTGATTTACTATGTAAAAAAAAAGTCACAGAAGATTTATGAATCAGAACTACTTATTTGAGCATCAAACACTGCTTCACTTCGCTGTTGCCTCCTATCAACCTCATTCCACCAAAAGTCACAACAAGCCTAAACACTGCACACAGATGCACTGCACTTGCTTACTCCTGTTTGAAAACACTCACCCGGGGCAGCTCGTGGTACCAGCTGAAGACATCTATGCCAATGAGCGAGAACACTCTGGCCAGGGGGGGCAGGATCTGCTTGGTGATGTAGTAGGTGGCATTGAGCCTCAGGCTGGGGTCCTGCAGCACTTCCAGGGGCCGCCGGACGAGCTGGATCAGGGGCAGGCCGGGCATGCCGTACACAATGACGTAGGGCACGCGCTCCCCGACGCGCGGCTCAGAGCGACGGTCGTAGGCAAGCATTCTCCTGTCAAAACATAGCCTTGAGAATGCATCCAGAGGCTAATTCATAGTTATTTCATTTGCCTGTAAGCTTCCCCATCTGATTAGATTAATTGCTCTCCAGATGACTGGAGTTAGTGCCTATTACGAAACACAGGACCAAAATTAATTTGTCTTGTGATCAGACCTAAATTTTAGAACTTGGGACACAAACCCTAAAGACATGGTCTGTTTCAGGTCACTTGGATTTGCATGCAGACTCTTTTCCAGCTACCACTTCCTTAAAGAAATATTTTAATAAGGAACAGCCAGGGTACTAAAAACAACTCAAGTACAATTTGCTTTCTGGTCAAATTCTGGTCTTTCGCTTTCTGAGACTGCTTGATCAGTAGAATGATACCTGCTTCAAATTGAATTATCCTTTACTCAGAAAGCAAAGCACAATTCAATTTGAAGTAGGTATCAGTTTTGGACTTCGACATTGTTTTATTACAAAACCATAGCGTAATTGGAAGACCTTTTGTATTAAGCAAGGTGACAAAATGTTCCAGCTTATATTATCTACTTTTCCATTACCAATCAAGGATATCAACAGGATGAAATATTAACTTTAAGTAAGGTACTTTATTGAAAGTGAAAAACTATGCCTGGTAATGTATTTCACAGCACTAAGAGACATCATTGTCACAATTTGTAACATATCCAAGAACCATGAGTGATGAATAATCTTGAAGAGTCCAGCCCTTGTACAAAACCCAAACTGTAAGTAACAGAAGTGAACACACTATCACAGTGTCCTGACAAGACTTTCCTCTTGAACGTGTGGCTCTTTCCAGGACTACAGAATGGGTTTCTAGGACCATCTCTTTTCGCACACAGAAGTTAGGGACAACTGCTTCAACAGTATTTGAAGGAGACATCTGACTGCTACCTGTAACTTGACAGTACAAATGCAAAGACAAAAAATATCCACAATCTGCTATCCATAACATGTCAGTACAAGGATCAAGACAAAAAAACCCTATGAGCTCCTACCCATAACCTGTCAGCACAAAGGTCAAGGTAAGAAATATCTATGATTAGCACTTCTTGATCTCGTTACCTGGTGATTTCCAGAGCAGGTACACAGGCTCCAGGTTTGTATGCTGAGCTCCCTCTGTACTCTTTTGCAAAGATGAAATCCTGCATGCTGGCTTTTCCTTCCAGTAACTTCATGCATTGATTCTGAACATACTGCTTGATCTGACTTATGTCCCGTGTTTCAAATAGCAGCTTGATAGAACACTCAAGTATCTTTGCAACCAAAGGAAACAGGAGAGAAAAGCATGTGTGTTTGAATAAAAAAGAATTAAGTCCAATTAATTTAGTAAATTACATGGAAATACAAATACACCTCTTAGAAAAAGTACCAGTGGTGAACCAGGATATTGACAGGACAACAGGTTGCAATCTCTTCCACTCAAAGACATTAATAAACACACTACTGGACAACTTTTTCCTTTTCCAGTTTGCAACACCTTTCATGACATCATCAATATTCCAGCACTAAGATTTTTTACAATTATAGAAGTTTCCAAAGTATGAGAGAAGATGTTTTTCCCTGTCATCTAAAATATTTTTGCCATGACTTTAGTAAACCCTTCTATGTGGCTACCTTTTTTACTAGCATAAATTTCTTTTAATTTGGCTAAGAGCAAGATTTCCTGATTTCTTTTTAACCTCTCAATACACAGCTTAAAATAAACAAGCAAAAAAGCATATTTAAAAGAATTCTTAGCTGAACTAGATTTATGTAAGTGAGCCATTTGGAAGACAGATCAGCAGTGTATCTCACTCATCTGGCAGTAATACTTCTAGATGAAGTGAACGGGATCAAAAATGGTCTTTGAGAGGGCTTAGATGGCCCAAGAGCTTTTTACGTGCTTTTTATGGGATAAAACATAAGCTGCAAAATAAAAATCCTTGTAATGCTGTAAAAGATCTTCAATTTATCTTTCAAATGGCTCACACAGGAAAAAGAGGTAAAGATTAAGACAACTCAAAGGGTCAGAAACTCTGAGAAAGGACAAATAAAAAATGAAATAACAGAAGATTATAACTTCATTCAGGAAGAAATGTATGAATACTTTACCTTGGAAACAGCAGGACAGGAGTCCCTTCGGACCGTCTCTATGCCTTTTGCATCAAATACTGGGTCCTTCTGCTCCAGTGTTTCATACATGTAACCCACATACCTCTTTTTAGTTTGCAGGACACATGGCAAGTAGACCTGGAATGTTCAGAAAGAAGACAGCTCAGTCTGGAATGTGGTGGGAGTATAAGGTGACTTTGAACATAGAGAGTTTCCTAAGGAATACTGTGCTTTGTTGGTTTATTTGTTGGGGTTTTTTTGTTTGTTTGCTTTTTTTTTTTTGGTTAAATCATTACAACTGATAAAATAGATCAAAGGCCTCTTAAAAGATGGCTGAGGAAGTTGGGATTCTGTGGTGTTCCATTCTTAAATCACTTTATATTTCATTTAGCTGAAGCTCAGATGGAAAGTGACACACTGTATAAATTGCTGGAAGTACCTTTTCTGGATTGCACCTGTCACCATTTCCAATGTAACTCTATTATCTTTCTTTCTTATAAAGACAACTTCATTTTAACCATCAGAGAAGAAAATGTTCCCAGCAAAAGTAGTGGCTTAGAACTTCCTGTTTTCAAACTTTATCTCATAAGGAGATGCCAAAAATCTGCTAGTATCTCCATGTGGAGCAAATACGCTTTTTAAATGCCTGTGCTTGGAGAACAGTTTTCTCAGGAATGGATTTTTAGGGTCATGGTCTCTTTCGCACTTGGATTCTTCGCGTCATGGTCTCTGTTTCTCCAACCTCTTATTTTATTCTTGATTGTGGTAAGTATTCCTTGACTACTTTCAAATGAAAGAATGGAGAACAATTTCTTGTATTTCTTTGTAGTGTTACTAGGATAACACCACGTCTTCCTGACTCTCATGGAAGAGGGAGCAGTGAGTTTAGGTTGCCTCATGCTTACAAATTTTGATTGACCTCGTTGAGTCAGGTATGTACTTTGAAAATATCCAGACCACTTGAACTAATGCTAACTGACCTGAACACCTTGCTAACGACTTTACAGTGACAAACTTCCAGCAAAATCAGTAACATACTGCCTTACTCTTCTATAGAAGATTTGTTGTGGTTAATATTTCTTCCAGAAGCCTAACGAATGGATTTTTATGACTTCTCATTTTACAGGTATATGTATCACATGGACACATGCTGAAGTGTGCTAAGGCTGGCTGAAAAGTAAATAACAGTAATATTGTAATTAATGCACTGGAATTGGGGACAGTGAACAGTTCCTCTGCTAAGTTTTACACATTGATTCAATTGTAGGTATACAATACCAAACTGAGGGAGATATTTCCAAAAACTGATGAGACAGGAACTCAAACTGACTGATGCTGTCAGCACAACAAGCCATTGATGTGAAATTAAGAGTATTTCTTTTTATTGTTCACATTGTAGTGATCCTCTGAAAAGGTTCCTGAGGCATTAAGGAGCTTGCAATATATCCACAAAAACAGCACAGCACATGACTTGTTTATCCTTATGTACAGTTGGATTCTGAAAAATCTTTTATCTTCAACTTTTTTTCTGGGCTCTTGTTTGGTTTTTGTTTTGTTGTTGTTGTTTTGATAACACCCAACACATTTCAAGCCAAATATTTTCCTTTTACCTTTTCAAACTTCAGTTTAACAGGCTTGGGATTTGTTGCTGTTACAGCTTCAGCAATTTCTTGACCAATCTTAAAAGACTGCTCCTTTGTTGCTCCTTTCAGGAGTACAAACATGCTACAAGAAATCAGATATAGGAAGTGAGTGCAAATCTATTCAACATAGATCCTGAAAATTATAAGCTATAGTTTCCTGGTAGCAAGGCAGGGATGTTACTATGAGTTGTACTCTCTTTCTTCAGCTAGAAAAGCCAAAAATCTGAGAAACTTCAGTGTTCAGCATGAGATGAGGAGTGCCAAAGGGCTGATGAATGCTGTGACTGCCTGATGAGGCAGGGAATGGACTGCTCTCAGGCACTGCAAAACTGGAGTTCCAGGAAAGAATTGTGAAGAGCTCTGGTATACCATTTTTTCCCCGCTATTGGCAGCAGAAAGATTTTACTTCCTTTCTCCAACAATTTTTTTTTTTAATGAAACCACTATGAATTCAGTATCTTTGAAATGTCAAGTCTTTTATCAGATCTGGCTGAAATCAGTCACTGGATTCATAAGTTATTAAGAAAGGACAGCCAGACAAGCTTTGTTTCCCAATGGCTGAAAAATTATCCAAGTGTGGAACAGAGATGGATATGCCTAGAGCATGGCTATTATTTAGATGAAAGACTGACTGAGAAAATGTATGTCAGGCAGCCTAATAATATCTTTGTATGCTCTGGTGGCTGCTTTTGAATTGTATCCACTTCTGAACCTTAAAGCAGTGCCTTCCTTAAGATGCAATGCCTACTGTGTTATATATCCTTTATTTTCCAAAATAAAAATGGCATAAGAAATAGGCACGAAAATAATGATTTGGTAAATCAGATTTATATTAATTCACAACTGAAAAAATATTTCCCCCCTCTTTCTGTTCCACATAATTTTCAAAAGAAAGGAAACCTTTAAAGAGCTTAAAGAAACCCGAGCAAACTCGGTATTATTCACTTTGCATATTCTGCAAGGCAAGTAAGCAACATCCAAAGATCCACATGCCCTTTTCAGCATCATAAATTCGCCTTGTTGAGACAAAAGCAAAATCTATTTATGAAGAACTATTACGATTTTAAAACATTTTAAAGAGCAGATCATGAATTACCTGTCTGTATCACCATATACAACGTGAGCACCCCATTTTTTTGTATCATTCACCAGTTTAATGGCACGCTCCAATGTTTCTCTGGCTTTGTGGACAATGCTGTCTCCAATCTGCAAAGTTAGATTGAAAATCTTTATTCCACTGCTAAACCAAATACTAGCTCTTGGTAAACACTGTCTAAGCATACTTGATCTTGTTATGAAAATCACTGTATTGAGATTATATATTTTATTTCATGGCTTAAATGCATATAATAAATAAAAAGTTGCTTAACTTACGCCAAAATAACAAGAACTAAAAGAAAAATTATCAAAAATTATTAAGTATTAAAATAAAGAAGAATTTGTTTTAAACTTCTTTAGAAGGATTAAAAATCTACGGAGCAAGACAAGACTGCTCAGGATTGTTTTCTCTAGTTTTTGGATTCTGCTGATTCCTATGAAAATTAAGAAAAAGCTACAATGTTTTGTTTTATTTCCACTATTAGAACTGTAATCCAATCTACCTTTGGATACAGTTCTACAGAAACGCCAACTCCAAATGCTTCTTTACAGGAAGAAGACGACCTTTATATATTTCTGGAAGATCACAAATAAATCCTAAGTTGCCGATTTTCAGTACTACAAATAAAAACAGCTTTCTGAAGATATTTAGTTTGTTTTAGATAATAATATTATATTATCTGACTAGTACATTTCCAACACTTTTATACATTTCAACCCTTACCTCAGTGCATGGCATTCTTCCAGAAAAATTAGCAGCAGTATAGCCAAAAGTAAAATTAGCTATATATTTAAGACCCAACTGACGAGCTTCAAGCATTCGAGTCACAGCCTTGTCATGCTTATAAGCCTTCATTGACTGTTTCACCATTATCCTGGTCTTCAAGATTTCTTCTAGCATCCTTGGCAGCACACCCTTTCTTACTGAAGGCTGCCATAAAGAGAACGAATGAAAACGTGCCCATGGTGTTAGAAAGCCCAACATAACTAGTTAAGAGTAAAATCAAACCCCAGAACTGTTAGCTAGCCACTGACAGGAAGATAAATTAACTAGCAAGATGCCCCAGCCACCAACAGTCTGGCTTTTCCCACAAATATTACAAGGAACCTAGAATATAGGCAAAGCTCTTAAGGACAGGACAAATAGCTTTTTGTTCTTTGTGTTCATCAGCCCTGCTGATGCAATATATAGATAACATTATTAACTAAAATACTACTTCAATATTTAGCTGTTAATTCTTAAAGTACTAAATGGTGAAGGAACATTATCTTTTAAAAATTCTGCAAATATTCTTTACTTAAAGTTTTTGTTTTACATTAAATACAGGTATGCTGGTGATTGCCTAAATATTTTTAAGAGCTCCAGGCCATATTCATTACACATCAGCCAGCAGGACACATTACAAAATGAGAACAAAAGAAGTAGAAGGCAAGTCAGGGAGTCTCATTTCCCAAATCATTACCCTTTTCCTAAGAATGCATTCTGCTATACAGGCAGGAGAAAAATGAACTGTTACATACAGATAATTACTGTTTGATCCCCAAACTGCACAAGTAAAATACAATTTAATTATAGATGAAATAAGCCTTCAGTACAAAGGAAAGCATAAAGACATTTTACTTCCTGAGATGCCAGAAGTTCAGCACTTTGACAAATACCAAAAACATTGTGAAATGAGAGAATGAACCTCCCCTTTCTGTCTGCTCATAATGCAGCAAAAAATAAACGACAATATCAATTTGATCTTAAGTCAGCCAACAGGCAGTGAAAACGCTGTCACAGAACACTAATACCATTACCTTGACAAAAGCTACTCCACTGGGTGACACTGTGATATCATGTCTAATCTGGTAGAGTAAGTCAGGAGGTACTCTCAGAGATGTACAGCCAAATTTGAATGCATCATATCTAATAAAGAGAAAATTTAAATATGAAGACAATTCATTCATTTACAGACTAATCAAGTGAAAACATCAGCTTACATTAAAATGCTAATAATGTCAGCAAGGACAGAATAATCTCAGGTATAAACAAATATAACATAATTTCAAATTTCTTAGCTACATATAGAAGGTTCTAGGAGCAAAGCAGTAATAAATAGCTAAATTCCAATGCATGCATAATTTATCAATTCTGCTCTGTGTTATGAATTATTACCAAATACTGAGTTAGTGGAGAGATGTACTCAATACTGTAATCCCCAAAGGAAACCATGCATGCTTACCAAGTAGCACACTGCACTTACTTTCTTCCTACAAATTCAGAATTTCAAATAAGGAACTTGAAAACCTGATGGTGACACCTAGCAATTATTGCAGGCATCTTTCCATTCTTCAAAATACTGTTTTATAGCGGTAATTATAACAAGCAGTGAGATCTTTTTCCAATTAACAGAATAAAAAAACTGTTAAACTCAATAGAAGATGCTACAAAGAATAACTCAACTATACCTTTTAATTTTTACTAATTAGAGCCACAGTGAACTACAAGTGATATAGGAACAATCATAATTCATTAAGGAATAACCCCAGTCTACTTTTGAAGACAGATGGTCGATTTATAGTCATTTTAACTTATTCTGAAGCAATTTAAAAACCAGTATCACCACAATAATCAAAGAGGTGTACATACACACATGCACAGAGTTGTTTCCAGGGGTTTTTAAGAGAACAGAATCTAATCCTGTATTTAATTAAAAATACATATTGATGTGTGTATGTATGTGTACACACACGTGCACACACCCACACGGTAGATTTTTATCATCTGTATTGTGTAACAGAAAATGGTGCTATTCACACGTGCCCATCGTTTCCAATGGCAACCAGGGGTTCTCAGTACCTTAGAAAAAACACTCAAGGATCTACAGAATCAAAGATTGTGAGAGAAGAGTAACAACTTACTTTCCTAAGTTTTCAACATGTCCCAGGCAGGTAGAAAAACAGTAGTTGTATGCTATGACAATGGAAGGATATAGGGACTGGAAATCCAAGACAAGAACAGCGTTGCTGTAGAAGCGGGATTCTGGCTCCATTATCAAGGGAACACACTGTGGGGCTTTCATCTGAGCTCGCTGCTGGACACTGGGAGTCACAGCAATGTAGTTCATTGGCTTTGCAATGCGCAGCATCACAGACTCCACACGGTACTGCAAACCAGTTTGGATATAACCATTATCATCAAAAGTGCAGAATAAACGTGTATGAACTAGTCCAAACACACACTTACATTTCCTGAATTCAGAGTACAGATAACTACTTTTCAAAAATAAATAACCATGCTCTTAACGTATATTTTAATTGCATTTTATATCACTAGATCATCTTCAAGTTCCTTCCAACCCTAACAGTTCTATGATTCTGTACTCAATATATATTGGAAGTTTTCCATGTGTTTCCTCTTCATTTAGCCCTAATCATTGACAATCGAATACTTTTTATATACGGAAAAAATAAACATCCAACAAGCTTCAACAATATACGTGGATGGCCATGCTACTGTCAGTGAATGAACATTTGCTAAACCATAGTACTGTTAGACTTGCAGATCACCGAAGAAAACAAAGTATGATATGCAGTAAATGCACTGAGTATCATGCTTTCTCCCTGATACCACAAGCAGAACAGGAGGCATAAAACAACACTGTTCAAGACACCACAAAATGTCATATGTATAGCTGGCAACAGGAGGAAAAAAACCCAGCCCTATTTATCTGTGTATTACTCAATGCTTTAGTAAAGGCTTTACAAGCACAAATGGGCAGGTATGCACCGTGTCCATTCACAATAAAAACCAAAATAGCTGAAAACATACATGCATAGTGTGAAAACTACATACATGGGTGACAACGGACTGAAAATCTCAAAATATTCATGAACAATCCTACGTAATCGTAAATCCTGTGCTTTGTAAGCAACTAAATCACTATTAAAGACCATCTGCCTGACACACTACTTACTCGATCATTGTACTGAGCGGGTTAGATATAATTTCTTTATCCTTGAAGTTATAGATGAACTTACAGAACCAACAGCTTTAACAAGACCCTGCACTTTAAACAGGTTGGGGTTTGATGCTTAGTTAGGAAGCAACATAAACTGTCACTGCTGCCTTGCACTAATTGCACACTAATATGTGTCCAGTGATGAACTCAGATATATGACAAGGTCGTCAGGGACTGGTTCCGGCAAGAGGTAGATTTTGGGCTTTTTTCCCTAGTTTTCATTGCACTGTAGAATTTAGGTTGGAAAAGACCTTTAGGATCACCAAATCCAACTGTTAACCCAGCGCTGCCAAGCACCACATCTACACACCTCTTAACTCCAAGGATGGTGACCCTGCAGAGCCTGTTCTGACGTCTGACTAACCTCTTGGAGAAGAAGTTTTTTTAATACCCAATCTAATAAACCAGCCATAGAACAAATTGAGGTCATTTCCTCTTGTCCGATTCTTACTTGGGAGACTGACCCCCACGTCACTACAGCCTCCTTTCAGGGAGTCGTAGAGAGAAATAGCTGACTCAGTCAGCCCTGAGCCTCCTTTCCTCCAGGCTAAACAATCCCAGATCCCTCGGCTGCTCCTCACAGGACTTGTGCTCCACACCCCTCACCAGAAGTGTCCTTCTCTGGACTCGCTCCAGCACCTCAATGTCCTTGTAGTGAGGGGCCCAGAACTGAACACAGGATTTGATTTGGCCTTACCAGTGCTGAGTACAGAGGGGCAATCTGGTGGTGCTGGCCACATTATTTCTGACAGAGGTCAGGATGCCACTGGCCTTCTGGGCCACCTGAGCACACACTGGCTCTCTGTTGACCAGCACTCCCAGGTCTTTTGCCTCTCAGCAATTTTCCAGCCATTCTTCCTGCAGCCTTGCATGGGGTTGCTGGGAGCCAAGGGCAGAACTCTCACACAACTGGCCTCAGCACATAGACCCAGTCTGTCCAGATCCCTCTCTAGAGCCTTATTACCCTCCAGCAGAGCAACACTCCCTCCCAACTTGGAGTTGTCTGCAAATTGATCAAAGGAGCACTCAATCCCATTGTCCAGATCATCAGTAAGATACAAATCAGGACTGGCCTCCTGTTTGTTGCCCATGCTGAGTGTACTGGTGCAGATGCACCTCAGTTGGGCTATTGATCCTACTACCTTTTTTTAGGCAGGGGGAGAAGCCCTAATCCCTACATGACCATTCTCATGTGTTCCTAACACATCAATAATCCTTTTGTCTTTGCTCCCATATGGATCTCCAGCCCCTACCTCCACTGGGACAGCAGACCAAAGGACTTTGCTGGGACACTGTTTCTCAACCACCGGTGTGATGCTCCCAGGTTTATCTCTAGTGAGCCTGATCTTATTCCTTTCCCCCTTCAAACTGTGTTAAAAGCTCTCCCAATGAGCCCTGCTGATTCCTGTGCAAAAACCAGCAAATTCTTCAAACATTTGACTAATTATCTCTATGTCTGTGATCATCTCTTGTTAGATGTTGTTTAGTCTACTAAGAAATGTTCAAGATGGCTTAATAATTTAAATAAGTTATTGTAAAACTCAACGGAAGATTAAAACATGGAAAAATAAAATATCTGAAATCTGTTCTTATTACTATTCAATTTTAAAATGTTTTTCAGCTAAGGGGCATATCTTCATAAAGGGTAGTGACTCTTCTGTGTGAAAAAAATTATTTGAGGTGACTGGGAATTGTTGCAAGTGCCGTTTTTGTGATCTAGAAAGTTTCAATGGAAACAGAACATACGTGCACAGAAGGGAAGAGAAAAGAACAGTCAGGATAGAAATTGCAGCATGCTTCTGTTGCTCACTCCCACTCACAGACATCTGAGAAAATGACAGGCAGAACAGTCTTTCTAGGCTGCAATCATGACAGTTTAAGCAGATCTATGCTGGCAGTATGCCGGTCCCACACTCCCTGTCCCTAACTGTGCATTTCTCTTCTCTTGCTCCAACAGTGGTATTTTCTGATAATATGGTAAACCAGATTAGGGAGCTAAACTGGCAAATACCTACTGAACACTGCCATGGTCTGCTGATGGTGCCTGCCAGCCTGCGCCCCTTTTCCCCCAAATATAGGGTCATTACCAGAAAGACCAACAAGAACCTGTGAGATGACACAGGCAACTGCAGTCTAAGAAAAAAAGGTGGCAAAGGTGATTTAATAGGATTCAATTGTTAAGCAAACTGCAGCTTCAGACACCCCATATCTGGCTATCTCATGATAACAGAAGAGCCGTAACAGATGACAGAGTATCTGACTCTCATTTCAGGTGCTGTTCAGGTCACATGTAGCCATGAAAGCAGTTCAGTTAGCCTAGTCACAATCTGGGCAAGTAAAGCTTTTGGTATTACTGGAGACTGCTGAGCTCCCAAACAAAGTGCACATCTTGCTCTGTTCTGCTCCCTTTTCCCTCTGATGCAGGTATCAAAATAATAGAACCACAAACATCTTGCATGACACCTATTTAATAAAGCTAGGGCCCCTCCTGTCTTATTGTAAAATCTCACCCAGAGGTCTGCTGCACCAGAAATGTCACTTAGAACATATTCAATGCTGCTTTGTCTGCCCTAAAAGAAACTAATCTCATCTTTCTAAAACAGGATTAATTATATCTCTTAATGTTTTAGAAAGCACTAATTTTCAGTATCACGTAAGAGCGAACAATACCAACTCAAAGGGAAAGCTTAGTTCTCCTGAAGGCAGTAGAAGAGTGGTGGTGCGATTACATTTGGGGAACTCTATTTTTAACAGCTATTTTTAACCTCTGAGACTAGGCAATTCAAAAGCAGCAATAATAGATTGAACACTATTCTTTATGTTTCAATTTCATGTTAATTCATGTTAACAGACTTCTGTTATGAAAATACACATATGGACTGAGAAGATACTGAAGAACTAAACATTTTGTAAAAACTATTTTGGCTTTGTGAAGTATAAGGAGAACGGAGTCTTACCTGGGAGCCCCTTGTTAATACATGTAAGAACTGAATGCCAAAAAGTCTTGCCATTTCACTTGTTCTGTCAATCAAATCCAGTTTGTCTAATAACAGGAGATTCCCATGAACCCGGCTAACATAATGATCAACCATCTTCCACCTGTGAGAGTGAACACATTATAAACAATGAGAAGAGTGCTGCTCTTTCTACTAAGACAAATGTATTTTTATGGTAACTTGTAACAAACCAGCAAATAAAATTTTCCTCTAGAACACTTTCATGCAACTCTTTCAAAAATGTGGCATATATAAATATACATTTAGGTATTCTAAAGACATACACACATTGTGTTACAGCAAGCTACTGTTAAGGCATCTTGCAATGACACACTGTATCCTGTTTTCCCCACTGCCTCAAAGGGTACCAAAACAGACACAACTACCTCCTCATCTCTTTACATCTTTTTTAACTGAGTGTACCTTTGTGGAAAGATCCTTCTGTATTAAGAATGCCTACCACAGGTGAACATAAATTCATAATTTCAGTATAAACCACATTTTCAGTTAGTTACAGAAACTTTTACAGAAATTTTATGTATGTCACAATGTGCAGATCAGTACTCAGTTTCACAAATTGTTCATATCACACAAAACCAAATTGCTTCAAGAGCAGTGAAGCTGAATGTGATACATGTCATATGAAGGTATTTTTAAGCAGCTATAGCTACTGTCTTAACATCTTGTGTGCTGTTTTGTAATACTTCTAAGCCTTGACACACATTTGAAGTGAAACAGAAGCCTGGCAGTTCATTAAAAGCTCTTCTGATGAATAGTATATACAAAATAAAATAAAGATATTACAGAACTTCAAAACAGTACATCTATTCAGGTACGTTGAAAATGTAACTGAAAATATTTTGTTGTAATATTGAGGGTATAACTATACAACAGAACATCCAAGTAAATAAACTCATGTTGCTGCATATACACTGCTCTAGTGCCTGAGCTAAATAGATTATTTCTTCCTATTGTGGCTTCACCTTACACCTATCCAATGTTAAGAATCTGGCCTTAACAACAGCAAACAAAATGGATCATTACCTGTAGACATCTGCCTTATTGTCAAACCAATCAGACAGAGCTCGGAACGTAAATAAAGGAAAACGACGATGAAGAACATGAAAGCCCACATTTTCAAAAGTGTAATTCGTTAGATTCACCTAGAAAAACACAGTGGACAATGCAAGATGCATGATGGCTTTCATAATAGAAAAATCTCTACTTTTCAAAAACTGCAAGAACTAAATTTATTAACTTTTTATTAGTATTTTGTTAAAAAAGTTAGTATTCATTCTTAGAAATCTCTAACTATTTACAAGTCAGCCCTAATCAATTGAAAAGAATATGCACAACTACGTAGTTCATAAAGATCAGGTCTGAACTTGGTCAGAACAAGATTTGTAAAGACTGGGCTATTTGAGTATTAAATGGAAAGTTATAAATGGAAAAAAAAAAAAGAAAAAAAAGATAAATCTGGCAGCTTAAAATACTTAATGTACTAAAAGCACCATACTAGACAAATTCCAAAAACAACTAAGTTCTTCTCAAAACCCACAAATCAGTGAAAAGGAGTACCATTAAGAAACATTACTGAAAAAAATAATGGCTTCAGTACTTTACAGTTTAGAGATACGCAAAACCCATTCTCACATACTGGCAAGCCACTCTATTTGAAAAGGTGTATAAAGAAAAAAATTGTAGAAGTTACACAAGCTACAGGAAACTTACAACAAAGTCTGCAATAATTAGAAAACTCAGTAAATCAAAACATTAACCGTTAAAAAAGTTTACCTCATGTCTCATCATTCTCCAAATATTCAAGACAATTCGCCCAACAATATTTATTTCACTCATTGTATCCGCTCCGTATTCATCCAGCTCGGTGGCAAATCTGTTCTCTTTATTTTCATCTAAAGACATTAAAGGAGACTATATTTAGACAAGTTATAAGACAGTTAAGACCAGATTAAACCACCCCTCTTCCAATTTGTGCTCTATAGAAAAGTAAGAATTCATAAAGATTACTGCTGATTCCACAAAATTCTTTATTTACCAGTCATCCACAAAATCTCTACGTAGAACTCCCCCAGGTTTTTCTGCTCCTGCCCTTTGCAGAGAACTCTTACTTTGGTTTCACTGAAATAGTGTCCAAGGCAATATATTCTCCATAGTGAATATATTGGTTATGCAATTATGAATGTTACTTGAGAGTCAGCTGCACATGCAGTATTGTACAACATAAAAAATATATAATTCAAAAAAGTGATTTCTGCCCTAAGGAGCTTATAACTCAAGGCTTTACTTGCAATGATCTCACACAGTCTGAACCAGGTCATGAGAGAGAAAATTCAATCTCTTTCATACAGTATAAGCAAACCCACAGCAGTGGAAGCAGGTAGACATGAGTTCTGGATAGCACAGGGAGAAGGAAATAGGAAGAAACCAATGCAGATGCAGAAGCAGTACTCTAAATCTTTCTGTGAGACAGCAGTGACTAAAGCAGAGAAATATCTCCTCTTTTGCTATCCTTTATTTTTGTCATGCTTTGGAATACTGCAGCAGAAGAGAAGACAGTCTTTTTGGTACACATTTCTTTAAACTATCTTGTTTTTCATTTTTTTACATAGATGTTTTTTAAAACGTACCACACAGACTAAAATCCATTACAAAAACACACTGATCCTCAGTCTTACTTCTCATTAGTTTAATGGGAGAGATATCACTTCAAGGCAATTTCTCCACAATTCTAAATCCATAACCATTTTTTAACTGCTGGTTGCTTTGTATTCTGCCACCACTCATTCATCAGGTACAGCACAGTCTGTACAGTACCCTGCTCATAAAGAGCGGAACATTTTGGACAGAGAGTGTACAAGTGTGGATACACACTGCTTTGCAATAATGATCAGAACTGAACAATTAGATCCTCACAGACAGCCGTGAAGCATATTTACCCTTGATAACAGAAGTAAAAATTGCCTGAAATGCTGCAGAACAGCTATGAAACAACATACTACAGACTAATTTTGTATGTTGATCTTCAAATGTGTGCCACATCAATTAAAATATGGTTAAGAAAACCTATTTGTCATTTACTGACCTTATCATTAAACCACAGATCCTTGACAAAATTTAGCAAAACTTTTGTACACTTCATCAGGATGCATATTATCTTTTTAGCCTCCTTATTATTTCAGATTTTTAAGGAGGAAAACCAGCAATTTCTCTTCTCATGTTTGGATGGAAAAATGCCCCACCAAGTAGCAACATTTTTTTCTTCTGCTTTGAAAGTGAGGAACTTGCATTTGTTCCCCCTCCATTTTTTTTTTTTTACTGGAAGCAGAAACTATTGGTTAGTTCTACTTTCTGCAGTGTCATCCCAGTTTTCTTTTGACTTGTTTAGGAGATTTCCTATATTAAGTTTGCTTCATGTCTTGCTGGTAAAAAACAGGCAGCAAAGTGATCACAAGAGAGACCCACTGTCTGATGATCTCTGCCTGTGATGAGCACCACTGTATTACAAAAACCTGCACTACTTTACAATTGGTGTGGGAATGTATCACCAGAACCATGTAAGCCTCTTTGGCAACTATGCTGGTAAGAAGCAGAACAGGACATATATTCCTCCTATCTTTCAAGTGCATGAGACGAAATAAAAAGAAGTCTCCTCTCATCCTCTCTTATCCACTCCCAAACTTTCAGCTGTGATGCAAAGGAGGAAACAGGAGGCCACAATATACATACAAAAAATGCCACCATGCACAGGCATGGCACACACTTCTCTTGTGACGTGTCCTATGACTTATGAATAGTTCACTTGTAAATGGCAGAGGCAGCACCAGACTCAGCCAATAAAACAAAACCAGAGAGAAGTCCAGCTTTCTTTTTGTTGAAATCACAGGAAAGGGAAAGGGAAACGGAAAGGGGAAGTCCCTTCCAACCTCATTGCAACAGGAGGAAAGAGAAACATACTTCTTGAAGGAGCATTTCCGGTTCTGAAAATCTAACATGTGAAGAAGGGNAAGAAGGGAGGGAAATACAAAGCATAGGGGTAGCAAAAGCAAGAGGAAGACAAATGGGGTCAAAACCATGAACAAGGAGGCCACAAAGCAACAGAGAACACAACAAGTTGCATGTATATGGTCATGCATGCAAGACCACACTTGTGGCATGACATTTACGGTAAGAGCTCATCATTGTAAACATTTTCTCATCTTTCTGCTGCAATTTTGTCAAAAAAAAAAAAATCCTAACCAAACACTTACCTTAAAATAACAGTGGTTCTTAG
>VWZV01014964.1:0-87917 GCA_013397155.1 Irena cyanogastra
GTTGCAGGTTGTTGTGTTCCAAGTTGTCAGTTCACTCATCTATCTTAACAGTTCTGTGTTCCCTTGTATCCCCATGTTCTACTTCCTACTGGGTCACTTGTAAGCCTGCTGGTCCCCAAGATGGCGACTGGAAGTGCATGCAGATTAGTCACTGACCAAGCATTACCTCAAGAGAAAAACTCTGAAAGAAAGCAAACTGACTCGTGTAGAGAAAAACGGAAAAGGACACAGTGTTGTCAAGAGAAAGTAGTATTATGTCCTCGCCTTGTCCCTGGTCGCCATGACTACCATAGAGCTGGGCAAGAGTGACACCCCTAGACTGTCGAGTCCACTAGGATTCCGGATATTCCCATGAGGATGGAAGTCCTGGCTCTGCCTACTCTGCATTCCAGCAGGAATAGCTGCCCACCTCCTCCTCCAAGTCGCTTCTGGGAGCAGCGGCAGCGTGCAATCAACCCGTCAAGCCCCCACCCCAAGCTTATCCTAATAAAGGCATTTGAAGGAGAAAAAAAGTCTCCTGCCCTGTTTTTATCTCTCCCCGGCTTTCGGGAAGCTACCCTCGCTGTCCCAGCACCAGGTGGGGTTGTGTGCTTCAAAGACATCGTGTTTGCAGGAGCCCCGGGAAAAGAGCTCCCGAGCGAGAGCGCTGGGCCAGCCAGGGATGTTCTTTTTGGGGCACCCGTCTTCTTTGTCTCAGCTGAAATGACCCTGAGCAGGGGGACGTGCTGCACACTCAGTCCTCGCGGCCGGGGGACAAGGTGGGGATTGGGCATAGGCTGGACTCGATGATCTTGGAGGGCTTTTCTTACCTCACTGACTCTGATTCTGTTACCGTGACTGGAGCCTGCCCTGCCCCAACTGCTCAGTCATCTGCCAGGGCCACCCCAGCCTCACAGGGAGGAATCCCTTCCCAACATCCCATCTAACCCTGGAGAAGCTGCTCCCCCTTGTCCTGTCCCTCTGTCCTTTGTCCAAAGTCCCTCTCCAGATCTCCTGGAGCCCCTTTAGGCCCTGGAAGGGGTGCTGATGTATCCCTGGAGCCTCCTCTTCTCCAGACGAACACCCCCAGAGCAGAGGGACTCCAGTCCTCAGAGCAGCTCCGTGGCCTCCTCTGGACTCACTCCAGCAGCCCCACTGTGTTGGGGAGCCCGGGGCTGGAAGCAGCTCTGCAGGTGGGGTCTCACCTGAGTGGGACAGAATTCCCCCCTCACCCTCTGGTCACACTGCTGGGGATGGTGATAATTTCATATTTTGATGCATTTATAAACAATAGAATATAGAAATTGCCCCAGCAGGTATTACTTCCACAGAGACCAGGTTCCCTGGTCGCTCTCTCCCCTTGTGAATCACCACATCTTCCCACTTGGAGTTCTCCAGGTTCTGTGTCCAGACACTGGATTTTGCTTTACCTTTGCCTTTGTAGTTCAAGTTCGGGCAGGGCCAGGTGATTTCTCCTGTAGCAAATCACCCCTTTGCTTTCTCTTTTGTTAAACAGGCTACATTTCTCTCATTTCAAGAGGGATCTCACATCATTCCTGTGGCTTATCCCCAAGCTTTTTTTTCCCCAAAGCCAGGTCAAAATACCGGGGCAGGAGTTTATTATGAAATAAGACACCCCCCCATCCCTTTGTGATTTGGTGAACTTGGTACTCCTTCCCATTGCTTGAGCTGCCTCAGATGTTCATTCATTGCCATGTTACAAAATCTTATTTCATTTAATGGAAAACATGCTTGAAAATAGAAAGAACATTTGTTTTACATAATGTTAATGCCCCAGCTACTTGGGGTTCAACACCTGTGGTTCGCAAGGCTCTTGTGGCTCAACACATTTATTACAAGGCTTATTTTTTTTTCTTGTTAGAGAAACACTTTTCCTGTGCCTGTGCAAATGAGTCCCACAGCTACTCCTGCTGGTAAAGCACCTTCCACCTCCAGTTTTCTCAGAGCAACTCTGGGCTTTATGTTACCTGGGCTCCTGCAGGGAGGGTTCATTCCTTTTGTTGTTCTGGAAGTGCTGCACACATCTGATACTCTGTCTAAATAATCCTGCAACTCTTCTGGTTCCAGATATAGCTGACCTCAATAAGTTGACAGGAAAACACCTCCTTTCCAAAACCAGCATTTATTTTGGGGCTTAATTTTAGTAGCATTTAAGTTTATTGCCCATTTCTGTTGTTGCTACATATTTGGAGGAGAAGCAGACATTGGATGTGATGCACATGGTGTCTCATAACATTAAACTTTCATCCCTAATAAAACACTGCAAAACTTTCGGAAACAGTGAAGACAGAGCTGCTTCAATTCAGTGGCATCATTAAAACAGAGATCAAGCAAAACTACTTCTTCTTTGAGGTCAGACTGTTCCAAAGACAATTAATTGGTCTAGGAGAGAAATCAAGGGTAAATTTCTCTCTACAGCATGTTTTAGTTTCATCCCTATGCACATATTTTTGTCATATATAAGGGGCAGCTTCCCCAGAATTTACCACTTGGAAATGTTTCTGCTTTGGGAGGACTGACTGACATCACGAGGCAATGAGGCAGAAGGACACCCAGCCACTCTCATCCCAAGCAAGTCCTTCCAAATCCCGTCTGTTCCCCTTTCCATTGGGTGGGACGGTGCCTTGCGGAGGGCGAGTGCTGAGTTCCCTCCCACACCCTGTCACAGGGGGAGAGAGCTGGCAGGGAGCTGAGGGATGACTTTTGCAGGAACAGAGCTTTCTGTTTGACTTTGCTGCTCACTCCCCTTGTGGGCAGTACCAGTCAGGTCAGCTCTCTGTGGCTTTGGAAGGGGCTGGGGAGCAGGAGCTGCAAGGGGGAGTGTGGAGAGACAGCAAACCAGCAGAAATTCCATCTTCTCAACTGATAAACAAAAAATCTGATGACTATTGGTTGTGTCACTCCCCAAAATGCTCCAGTTTTGCTGCTGCTCTTCAGTAAGGACCAGTGCCCGTGGACAGCAGGTGACTCAATGTCACCACAGGGAACAGGGTGTCACAATGGTGACCAGACACTGCTCCAGGCAAACTGCAGGAGGAGTCAGAACCACAGAATATTCTGAGTTGGGAGGGATCCCCAAGGATCATCCAATCCCACCCCTGGCCCTGCACAGACACCCCAACAATCCCACCTTGGGCATCCCTGGGAGCTCTGGCAGCTTGGGGACTGGGGCCATTCCCTGGGGAGCTCTGGCACTGCCCAGGGCTGGCTCATGGCAGGAGCAGCTCCAGAGAAGCCAAGGCCACCCTGGACTTGGCCCCTTCCGAGCAGACAAGAAAATGCAAACGCTTCTTTTTGTGAGACAGATGGAAGCACATCAGGGCCACGGGAAATGGCACCACAAGAACCAGCAGTGATGGAGCTGAGCACTGGGAATGAGCTACAACAACCGAGGGGATTTGGGGACACCTCTCTGTGCCCTCATTGCAGCTGCTTCAATAACAAAATATGACCCTGCAAGGCCAGGGCTTCCCTTGCTGTCAGCTTTTCCCCCTTTGCCATGAGGTTTGTGTCGAGAAGTGCCTGTACCTGCTGAGGTGAGTGGGCTCTGGGCACAAAACTGAGCGTCCCCAGGAAAGCTGTGGTGTTCCCAAATGCAGTGACAGGAAAATCCTCTGCTCAGGAGTGGATTGTGCCAAGGCTGGCGCCAGCACCCACCTCATGAGCACCACCAACCAAGACCACCTTGGACACAGCTCCTTCCAAATTCACCCCCAGCCTCACCCTCCTCAGACCCCAAATCCACTTTCCCAGCCCCAAATCTGCTGCTCAGTCGCAAATCTACCTCCAAATCCCTCCGAAGCCACAGATTCACTTACCTCAGTTCCAGCTCTGCCCTGACCCTAAATCCAAGCCCTAACTCATCCTTCCAGCCCCAAATCCTTATCCTCCATCACCCAGTCCCAAATCTACCCTTAAATCTCCCCCAAAGCCACAAATCCATCCCCCTCAGCCCCAATTATGCCCCACCCCAAACCCACCCTGTAGCCCCAAGTCTATCCCCAAATCCAACCTCCCAGCCCCAAATCCTCATCCCCTGGTCCCAAAGTCGCCCCAAATTTCCCCCAGCTCCAAATTCATGCAAAATCTCAGACCTAAATCCCCCCTCCAAAGCCCAAAATCCTCCAACCCAAAACACATCTCCCAGCCCCAAACCCTCACCCCAAATTGCAACTCCCCCTGCGGTGTCTCGCCCCTCCCACCCCCCGAACATCCCGTGCCCCCCAAAAGCCAGACTCGTGTCGGCAGTAGTGAGTTTTATTCTCTGGTTTCTTCTCCCAGGAGCGAGGCGGGCTCAGAGGGCGCAGTTCCCCTCTCCGTAGCGCCGGCACCTCATCACCTTCAGGTAGGTCTCCACCTTGTGTAGGTCTTTTTTGAAGCACGACAGCAGCCCGTAGTTCTTGACCAGCGCATCCTCGCCGCGCAGGTGGAGCTCGAATTTCTCGTAGGTGGGTTTGAGCACCTGCGGGCCCCGCGGGCTCCGCTCCTCCAGCTCCTGCGGGACAAGGGGACATTCCGGGAGAGGCGGGGCAGGGGCATCTCCCAGGGACGAATCTCCTGCCGAGCTCTGGGAGAGGTCAGGGGGATTCCCCCCCGCTCTAAAATGGGATTTCAGACGTGGTTTTGGGCACGCACAGGTGGAGGTGGTGCCGCGGGGTGATGGCACACTGAGTATGCCAGTGACACACACGGGGCTGCAGGGAGGCATGAGTGTCCTGAGGGGCTTAAAATAAAGGCAAAATCACAGGGGGTCTGTGCAGCCCCTCCAGCCAAAGAGATGGAGAACTGCACAAATAATTCTCTCTTCCCCCACTTTCGCAAAGCTCTGATCCAGCCCCACATCTCCATCTGGAGATCTGTAATCAGCCACTCCCCCTGCTGTGCTCAGCATCAGAATGGTTTTGGTGAAGTAAGAAGTGATATTTGTGTCATTTCTGTGTGTGGCTTCCCAATGCCCAAACACACACAGAATGCAGAGCAAAGTCTGCAGTGGTCCTGATTCCTTTGCCTTCTTATTCCAGCACAGAAGGTCTGTGTTTGCTCACAGGGCCTGACTTGCAGAGTTATTTAACTGCTAGAAGATGTAAATAACAGCCAAAACTAATTTCTCACAGCTACAGCTTCAGGGTGCTGCTGGCAGATAAACTTATAGAATAAGCATAACTGAAGGGTGTCCTAGCAGATAATGGGCAATTTAATTTAAAACAACAAACCCTAAATTAAGAAGAACTTAAAGGGGCTTGTAAAAGAAAGGGAGAGTGACAAGGGGGAATGGTTTTAAACTAAAGGAGGGGACATTCAGGTTAAGTCTCAGGAAGAAATTCCTCCCTGTGAGAGTGGGCAGGCCCTGGCACAGGGTGCCCAGAGAAGCTGTGGCTGCCCCTGGATCCCTGGAAGTGTCCAAGGCCAGGCTGGATGGGGCTTGGAGCAGCCTGGGACAGTAGGAGATGTCCTCCCATGGCAGGGGTGGCACTGGGTGGGGTTTAAAGTCCTTTCCAACCCAAACCATTCTGGGATTCTCTGACAAGATCTTCCTTGGAGAGAGCACCCCCTAGCTCTCAGCTTGGAGTGTTGTATTAATGGAAGAGGGAAACATCAGAGCAAGTCCTTCCCTGCACAAAAATGTATTTATAAAATGTTGTGAGGTTTCAAACCTTGCAAAATTTGCCCATTTCAAAGTACTTTGCCTGGAGATGTAACGAACATTGTGCTGCTGTTTGTCCAATGTATTTCAGCAACCGGGAATTCATTGGTGCTGGGTTTGGAAAGATTTTGGATTGTAATGTTGCGATTCCTGGTGGAATTTGCTCCCTGAGGGGTGGTGACAGTGCTGGTAACACCTGTCCTGTGTTCTTACCCTCCTCAGTGGTGGGACCTGTGCACTGGGGGGTCATGATCTTATCTAAAGAGAAGCAAAGTCCAAAGGATGCCCTGTGGAAGGCAAGGAGATTTCCCATGGTCTGTGGATCCCTGAGAGTGCCCCATGCCTGGAAGATCTCTGTTATTCCACAGTCATGCTGGGACTTACCCTCATCAGAGCTTGGATCCCTTCTTCCAGGTCCTTTAGCTTTTCATACACCCTGTCTGAGGTGCCAAAAACCAAGTTGTTTGTGAACACCTTGCTCAGGTACTGCACTGGGGTCAGCCAGGACTGGATGAGAACCAGGGAAAACCGGAGAAGCTCCATGTCCTGAAATTGAGGCAGGAAAGGGTCAAAGCTGAGTAGGTGTGGTGTCTGGTGGAGTGTCCTGCTCCCTCTGGAACAGCCTGGAGTGACCCAGAGAGGGACACTGCTCCTGGAGCTTCAGTTTGCAGGCTGAGGGCACCACACAGCCCCATGTCCTGTGCAGACAGCAGCGTTCTCATGCTGGAGCTGGGAATATGATTTATAGTGTAACCCAGAAGAGTCTGCAGGGTTTAAACAGCAAAGAAGAGAGAGGAGGGTGAAAACACCAAAGGTCTCACAGGTGGAAACCCTCTGATCCTGCAGTGGAGACTTTACAAACAGGTCTGTGCCTGCCCCAGGTCAGAACTCACCGATTTCTGCTGAGCATCCTCCTTCCCCGTGGGAGCAGGGATGGTTTCCGAGTAGCAGTAGGTTACCTGGGAGTTTTTGTTGGTGTGCCTTTGGTCCTCTGGGATGTAGCTGCGTTCCTGTGGAGACATCCCAGATACACTCAGGCCTGCTGCCCATGGACTGGAGAAGAGCACAGAGAACCTCCAAGCTGTCCTGCATGGTTCCTCTTTGCAAGGAATAAATGGGAGACAGGTGGTGCCTCTGGACAGGGTGGAGAGCTGGGAAACAGGAGTTTGTGTGTTGGCAGAACAGCTGCCCTGAAGGTCTCCCTCTCCCTAGGACAAGGTGCTGCTCTTCTGTAAGGGCCAGCTGTGCCCGTGGACAGCAGGTGACTGTCACCAGAGGAGATAGGGTGTCACAAGGCTGGGCAGACACTGCTCCAGCAAACTGCAGGAGGAGGAGGAACAGAACACACCTGGGACAGGTTCTCCCAAGGAGGAGATGATCCCCAGGGACAGCCTGTGCCAAAGGGACAGACCGTGCCAAAGGGACAGCCTATGCCAGCTCCTGGGTAGCAGCAGAGACTTGCTGGGTTTAAGCACTCAGACCCTCCCAGGGACAAAGGGAAACACAGGGAAATCCTGCAAAATATCTGTGCCACCTGCCAGCTGCCCCTGTGCAGGGGGTCTGGACACAGATGGAAATGGCCCCAAGGAGGCATCGGAGAGGGGACAGAGAGGTGACAGTGTCCAGGCTGGTGGGACACAACCTGCCCTGTCCTGTTAAGATTCCTTCTCCTCCCTGAGAGCTGGCAAAGACACCAACAGCTGGGAATTGTCTGGGAAGTTCTACAGTCCTGGAGCCATCAAGGAAACACGAGGAGGTGCCCTCAGGCCACAGCACTCACAAACTCCTTGTAGGTCTCGGCAGCCAGGAGGTGAAGGTGCTGAGCCCTCAGCACAGCGTTGGCAAACAGGCTGGACAGGGGCATGGCCGGGAAGGTGGCAGCTGGCTGTGGCCACTGCAGTCCCAGGGTGATCACAGCAATGGCCAGAGGAGAGAGCCAGAATCCTGCAAAGTGGAGAGGAAGGTGTTGGGAGTCCTTGGAGACTATGCTGAGGAGGAGGTGGCACCTGGGAATTCATTCCCAGCCTGTCCTGCCCGTGCTGGATCCACGTTCACCTTCTGTGGTGCCTTGTTGGACACTGGGTGGGCTCAGCCCTCCCCGAAATCGAGGGAGGCCCTTTCACTGGACCTGCCCTTGGGGCTGGGGTTGCTCCCAGTGAGACCAGCAGCGTCTTCCTGGCTGGAATTGTGATTGCTCCATGAAAACCAAGGGATGTCCCTGTGGTTTTCCCTGACATACTCATATTTTCCCCTAGGCCTTGTCCCTGCCGTCACTGGGACAAGAGCTGGTGGCATCACCTGTGCTGTGGCCAGCTGGTTTTGGTCCCTGGGTCACACCTTTAGGATTTGGTGATCTTGGTCAAGCCTAAAGGTTTCCAGTGTATGGCACCAACAGAAATGTCCACCTGTGCTCACACAGACCTCAAGGCTCATCTGAAACAAAGGCCCTTAGGAGGAGGAATGCCCTGGAGCCTGTAGGACTTAGACATTATTAGACATCATGCTCATCCCTGTCTGAAGTTTGGAATATGAGTTTTATTATCCCTGCCAACACTTATGGTAATAGTAACTATTATAACTGTGGCTTGATCTTGTTCTTTAAGCTCACAACACTCTCCTTGCCCACTTTAGGTTTAAGATTAATTAGTGGATCAGAGTCACACTTCAGGGAAAGGTTTTCTTTTTCATGGATTCAGAAATTGCCATATTTTAGCTTAGGAATGGCAAGGAGTGTGTGTAGCCCACCAAAGAACCACCCCATCTCCTGTCACCCTACACACCCAGTACTGGAAATCCTTTAAAACTGAAATAAAATGTACCTGGAGCCATTTCTGCTGGTGAGTTGCTCAGGTGTGGCTTGGTTGGGAATGTTTCCTTCTTTCACCTGGTGAAGGAAACTGTGGAGCCCCCCCCTTATATAGCAGGGAGTCTGTTTAAAATGGATCTATGTGTCCATGATCACAACAACAGCTCTGCACCTTCCCCCTGCATAAATGGATGTGTTCACAGTGGTGCTACCTCATCACAGGCGTTTTCACAGATGTGCAGCTTGGGGAGCTTTGTTTGCCTCAGGATGAGACCAGTGCTCCATGATTTCGCCATATCCTCCTGTTTATTGCAATTAAAAGCTTCCTCATCACAGCAAGACTCATCCCAAATCAGGTTGTGGTGGAATTGGTTGTGTCCTCCTGACATTCCTGCCTGGCTCTGCAGCCTTGGCCCACAGCTCACAGGGCTGACCGGCCAGCTTGGGACATTTCTGCCTTAAAGCAAGTGGCGAGTGGCACCAGGAGAGGTTTAGATTGGATATTAAGGAAAAGTTCTTCCTGAATGGGATGTCCAGCCCTGGCACAGCTGCCCAGGGCAGTGGTGGAGTCCCTATCCCTGGAGGGATTTAAAGCTGTGTGGATGTGACACTTGGGGACATGGGGTAGTAGTGGCCTTGGTGATGCTGGAGGAATGATTGGACTGATGATCTTAGAAACCTTTTCCAACCTAAAGGATTCCATAATTCTGTGATGTTTTCCTTTCTGTTGTTTGTGAGGATAGAGCTGACTGGATGTTGTCAGATGAATCCTATTTCTGCCAAGGAATTTCTTCCAATTTCTCTCAAAATGTCAAAAGTTCAGCAAATACTTTTGCTGAGCTGGTTTGTCAAAGGTGAGATAAGGAGCTGTCCTGCCCTGGTGCTGGTTTGGATTCCAACCTGCTCACTGCAAATCCAGAGCTCTGGGAGCTTTCTCTGATCCTCAGCTGGACAAGGCTGTGGGAAAACCTGGTCATGAGCATCTTCCTGCTCCTGCCTGGGATGCTAACATGAAATAATGTGGGATTAAGGAGAGGAATGGTGTGGAGAGGAGATAGGAGAGATGGGGAAGAGGAGATAGGGAAGGGAGTCAGTGTATCCTGGAGTGGATTGGGTTGGAAGGGACCTTAAATCCCTGCCACACCTTTCACCTTCCAGCCCTGCAACACCTTCCACTGTCCCAGGGTGCTCCAAGCCCCGTCCAACTTGGCCTTGAAGAAGAGAGGACACAGCCCACCCATCCCTGCTTTTGGGAAAAACAAGACAGAACCTGGGATGGACAGCTCCAGGGGGTATTTAAAGGACTTTTACTCTACATAAAGCCCCCATTGCCCCAAGCCAGACTGGTTTGGCCTTTGTCTGGTGTTCAGGGGATGTCCTGTGTCCAGAGGAGATTTGGCTCCCCCAGGTCCCTGTTTGCTGTGTGTGGCTCTCCTTTCCAAGCAGCAGCATCACCTCCGGAGCCGCTGGAGTAGAGAGAGGAGAGCTGCTCGATAAACATGAGGGGAGAGCAGGGCTGTTCTGAGAAGCCCCCGGGTGTTGCTGCTGGAGACGCGGTGGTGTCACAGGGAAATGTCAGTCCCGGCAGCAGAGGGAACAGCGGGTCCTGCCGCTATCAGGTGTCCCGTCACCCCATAGCGGCAACATCTGGGCGTGTTTTTATGTTTTCTACTCCAGGTCGTGTTTAAATCTGTCAGCGCTGGTCAGGGCTGAGCCGAGGCGCAGCTGCCCAGCCCAGCCTGGATGGCGCTGCTGTGTCACTGCAGCTCCGGCGTGTCCTGCGCAGCCCGGGGTGACAGCGGTGCTAAATCCGCACGATCTGTGCGCAGCCAGCACGGAGGGGCCGGGCTGATCGGGCCGAGGCTCCCCGAGGCTGCCTTTGTCCCCGGCGTTGTCTGGGCAGTAAATGAGGCAGAAGCGGCGCATGACGAGCTCCGGGCCGGGCAGAGCCGCGGTTGCATAAGCGGCTTCCAAACCTCAGCCGGGCTCTGCAATTCCTGCATTTCCTGCATTTCCAACCCACAGCATCCCATCTAAAGCAGCGTCACACTCCATGATTTCCACATTCCTTGGAAAAGAAAAAACCCCACCATTCTCCTCAGGATGGCTCCGCATCCACCCACCTTTCCCTGAGCTCTTAAACAAGTGAACCAGCTTTTCCTGGAGGCACCGTGTACTCCCTGGTGATCCCCAGCCCGGGGAATCCTGACCGAGGAGCTGTTGCTGAGCCACAGCCCAGCTCTGCAGAAGGTTTAGGATGTGGGGGATTATCTCTCCTAACTCACTGCTTCAAGGAGAAATTCCATTTCAGATTTATGGGGATTATTTACCAGAGCTGGAACTGCTGGGTTTCACTGAACTCCTGTGGAAAGGGGAGGCTGAACCCCCAGGTTCAGTTCCCCAGACAACCACGCCTGTCTGCCTCAGCATCCTGATGGAAAACAGGGATTTTTCCTCCCTACTATTACCTGGAAGGAGGTTGTAGCCAGGTTGGGGTCAGTCTCTTCTCCCAAAGACAAGAGGAAATAGCCTCTCAAGCTGTGCCAGGGGAGGTTTAGGTTGGATATTAGGGAAAATTCCTTCCCTGAAAGGAGTGTCCAGCCCTGGCACAGCTGCCCAGAGCAGTGCTGGAGTCCCCATCCCTGGAAGGATTTAAAAGGTTTGTGGATGTGGCACTTGGGGACAGGGGCTAGTGGTGGCATTAGCAGTGCTGGGGGACACAATGATCTTAGAAGGCTTTTCCAACCTGTGTGATTCCATGATTCAATGACAGAAATCAGGACAAAATACAGAGCCTGGGCTGTATAGACTGATATATTTATTTACATTAAATGTGTTTTAAACACAGACCACTCTCAATATAGAATGAAACAAACCCTCATCTCCAGGCTCCTTAAAAACTACTCCAAGCATTTCAAATAAACCAACAACACTACAGAAATATTTATTTACTTCTGGAATTTTAAAGAAGGCCAAAGCCCTGGGCTGAGGGAGCAGCAGAGCAGGACTGGGGTCACAGTCTGCTTTTGACACAAGTAGTTCCTCACCAGTTGCAAACAGCAAATTTCCTTTATTTTTTTCTGTTATTCTGTTCAGTCAGTTAAGTGAGTTGTTTACACAGATCTGAGGAATCTAGAGCTTGGAAGGTCAAAATAAACTTCCATCTTCCATTTGGAAACTGAGAACAAGGAATGGAGGGATGAGCTCTGCTAGTCCTAAAATCTTGGCAAACATAGAAACCAGGAACAGCCAGTTCTTTTCTCCCCCTGTGATTGCTCCTTTTTTTAATTAACTAATTTTATAAGTAAAATATGCTTAAATAACTTTTGTATATATGTGGCAGAACTAATTTGGGGTAGTTTTATTTAACTAGTAAAAATCAATTCTAAAATGCTGGGTTTTGTGCTGTTTAAGCTGAATTCCCATTTTCCACAGAGGTGCTTTACTGGTAAAGAACCATCCTGTTAATTCTGAAAAGCCTTTTTTGCTTAGAATTTTACCCTTCTCTGGCTGTTTTTGGGATGCAGAGCAGTTGCAGTAGCTGTTTGGAGCCCAAAATGTCGTGAAACATCAGGACACAGAGGCCTTGGGCTCCCTGAGAGGGGACAGTTTGAGCCACAATGTCCTCGTCACCCTCATCCAGCCAAGCCCCCACCCCACTGTGCCCCCTCAGCCCTGGTTTGGGTGCCCAGCTGGCCCCAAGCCCCCACCCTCAGCTATTGCTGCCATGCCAAGATAATTTAATTCCAAACCCAATCTCCAAATGTTTTTTAGCTTCTCCTTCAAGACTAGATCTAGCTGAGAGTGGAGCTGCTGGTCCTGGACCCCGTTCTGCTGCTTTGGATTCTGGTGATTCTCTTTGTCCCATCCCAAGCTGATGTTTTGGGACTGTTGAGGTCCCCATGGATAGCCTCACATCTGCTCTTGGTTTTCCATCCCTGCCTGTCCTTGGGGTGAAGTTGGAAGAGGTGAAGTTTGGTTTCCAGCTAAGCTGGACCCAAAAAGCTGCTCGTTATTCCCAGGAAATTGGCACCGGGGTTGTGGGACACCCTGGAATGGGCACGTCAGGATGGAACAGGATGAGGGTTTACCCATTACCTTTATTAGGACTTCAACAGCAGTTGGAGGTTTGTGTCCCACAATTTACAATTTTCCCAGATGTTCTGAGGTCACACATGTCCCTCACCTTGGGGATGACCTTGTGACAAGGGCCAGCGCTTGCCTGGGAAGCAGCAAGCCTTTGGGTGAGACCTTTCTCCCTAGCTTTTCCATAGTCTTTGGAGAAAAGGAGGTGCTTTTGGGAGATCTTCCACCTCAGACCTCTGCAGCTGGGCCTGTGGACACAGCCATGGCTTTGACAGCTGAAGAGTGGCCCGAAATCCGCTTCTCACAACACCCACGTGGTGCTGTTGGCAGTCTCCTTGCAGTGCCTGGTCCTGCCCTCCCTGGGGTGGTGGGGGTGGAGCAGATCCCCCATTCCCAGTCCTTCCTTGGCACTGACCAGGCTGGAGCTCAGGGCTGGGTGTGGGGCTGCCCAGGCTGTGCAACCAGTTTGCTACTGGGGGGATCACAGGTGGCTCCTAATTTCTACAGAGGCTTTAGGGGTCAGGGAGCAGGGTGGGGACAGTGACAGCCAGGGCGTGGCAGCCTCGGGGACACAGCCTGGACATGTGACAACCCCAGGGCAGCAGGCTCCCAGCCCTGAGCTGGGCTGTGCAGGTGTTTGCAGCCCGGGATCCAGGCAGAGCCGTGCTCCAGGGGATCCATCCCCATGCGGGCTGGCAGGGTGCTGGCAGGGCCTGGCTGAGGGTGCAGGATCCCTCACTCTTCACCTGGGTGCTCCCCCACCGTCCACTTGGCCTTCACGTCCCGGAAAGGAGTGATGTCCTCGTAGGTGGCCATCTGCTCCACCTCCAGCCCCTGCAGCAACGACACGGAGGGTGGGACATGGCAGGAGGGACCAGCCACAGCACACCCCTTGGGACACCCAGCTGGGGACCCTCCCAGGCTGTTCCCCCTGAGCCTGAACCAGCTTTTGACAGGGACAGAGGATGGAGATGGTTGGATGTTGAATGCTGGATGTGCACTGGGTGCTTCTTGGGGCAGCTGATGCGTAATTCAGGAGGAAAGTGCCCTGATCTTCATCCCAAAGAAGGGGCTACAAGGTGACCCCCAGCAGGGGCATAACCCCCCTGTGTCAGGGCTCAGGTGATGTTAGGAAGGTCCTACTATCTTTAATTACCTCATAGGTGTGGTCCTCCTCTGGGCTTTTCTTGTCTTCACCCTATGGAGAGTCACAGGTTGGGGTCAGCACCCACCAGATCCCCTGTCCCCACAGCCTTGGTCCCCCAGGCCAGGTTCCACCACTTCCACAAGCACATCCATGGAGTCCCCACACAGCATTTGAGAGGGTTTGTTCCCATTTCAGATATCCACATCCCATCCCAACCCCTAACCCATCCCACGGCCAGAACTGGCCTGCCTGGGATGCACTGCAGGACACTGCTGTGAGCCCAGCTGGGGACATCCCCTCTGCTGGAGGCACTGTCACTTGCCTTATCGAGGAAGAGGAGGATGGGGATGCTGATGAAGACAACGAGCAGGATGGACTGGATTATGATGATGGCGTCTTTCAGCGTGTTCCTGTTCTGGAACTGCTTGATGCTGCTGGTACCTGGGAGCAACAGCACAGGGAGAGCCCAGGTGTCACCTCTGTGCCAGGCTGCAGGGAGAGGGATGAGCTCGCCATGGCCAGAGTGTGTCACCAAGGGGGGATGTGGGGGCCAGGGTGACCTGTCCTCTGCACTGGGAGAGACCAGAGCCCTACAGCTGCCCCCAGGATTGGCATCAGTGACCAGCTCTGGGATGGGACACCTTGGGCAGCACCCGGCAGTCACCAGGAGCAGGACAAATCTGATTTATTAGAGGAACATGTCCCTAGTTTTTGCAGGATGGCTATGCCAGGGCAGACCCAGGGAGGTTGTCCTGCTCCTTGGGGCTGGCAGTGAGGAATAGAACCTCTGGGGTGCCATAGAGCACCCACAGCTGGGTCAGAGAGGGTCCCACCAGCACAGGGAGAGAGGAGGTGGGAGCAACAAGAGGGGTTCATATGGGGGGGAAATGGGAGAGGAGGAGAAAAAGCATCTCCTGAGGTACAGGAGGACGGGGAGCTGCCACTCACCCATGACCCGGAGCTCTGTCCCACACGAGTGCAGCTTCTCCTTCTGCACCAGGCCTTTACTGTCACACACGTAGATCCCGCTGTCCTCGAAGGTGGCCCTGAAGAGGGTGAGGTTGATGGAGGTGTTTGTCCTCTCGATGCGGTAGCTGGATGTGTTCTGATCCAGCACAGAGACGTCATCCCTCTCCTCTGCTGTCTTGTACCACTGCATGATCCGGGCCTCCTGGGAGTAGCAGATGAGGTAGATGGGCATGTTCTTCTTGATGGCCACGTACCGCACGTTCTGGTACACCGGGGGACACCTGCCACCTGCAGGGGACAAGGCTGTCACTGCAGCCACTCTCATGAGAGCCCCCCCGCACCTCCCAAGCAAAGAGCTTCCCGTTTTCATGCTGCTTTTGAGCTTCCAGCTTGGTTTTGGTGAATTACCCTCATCCCAGACGCCCCGGGAAATGGTCCCAGCCTCGAGGCTGCCGGAGCTCCAGGAGCGTTTGGACATCACTGCCAGGGATGCACAGGTGGGATTGTTGGGGGCTCCTAGGCAGGGCCAGCAGTGGGACTGGATGATCCCTGTGGACCCCTTCCAATCAGGATATTCTGTGATTCTATGAGATCTGAGGCTTTTGGTGGAAGTCTGCTTTTAATTGATGCCTCAGGTTTTAGCTTTTGTATTTTTCGGGTTCTGTGCTGCTTTAGTGTGTGATTCTCAGCTTCATATGAGGGGATGGTGAGCTCTCTTCACAGAGTAGAGAGACAAAACAATTCCTTTTCTAGCTAGGGACCAAGGACAAGTGATCCAAATCTGAGGCCCAATAACACAAACAACATGGGCTGAAGAGAGAAAAACAAGCAGGATGGGAGTTCATGGGCTGGAGCTGTAATTGGACAATTAACTCCAATATGCAAATGGAGCAAAACTTATAAAAGTGTGAGACCCTGTGACCGGTGGAGCATTTTGTGACCATTTTGGGTTCATCTTGGGTGTAGCCCTGTCTGGGCTCTTGTGCTGCCCAAGGTGTATCCATTGAGGCCTTCCAATAAATACCTACCTGTATTCTTTAGCTCCGTCTAGTCTCTGTTCTAGGTCAGCCTTCCCAAGGCATCATAATGGAAATTCCAATTTTCTGTGGGAATACCTTTGCTCCAAGACTTCTGTCCTGCTCCCACCCTTCTCTGTGCACATTTAGTTAATCCCAGCTCCAAAATTACAGCCTGTGGAATCCCAGCTGGTTTTTCTTTTCCTTCCACATTTTTTTGCCTTTTACTTTATTTTGTATTTTTTAGCCATGTTTTAGTCCCAGAGTGGTGACTTTGAGAGCCCATTTGGGTTGCAGAGGTCACTCTTAGGGCCCCATGGGTGGGAATGGCACAAGGACAATGGCACAAGTGCTGTGGCACAAGGCCAGTGCTGCTCCCAGACTTGGTCATGCAGCAAATGCAGAGGGAAAACCTGTGGATGCTCAGGAAAGACAAAGCAGATCCAGCTTCTTTGCAGAGGGAGAGGAAGGTGCAGGATTGGGGATGAGCCATGGGGGATGTCACAGCCTGGGAATGGCTTTTGTGGGGGGGAAAAGCCTGTGGGAGATGGGACAGTGGCTCTGTGGGGACAGGAGGGACCCTGGGGGACACATGCAGGAGAAGAGCTCAGCGGGTCTGGAGGTACCTGTGCTGTTCCCGGTGCTGTTCTTGTCTGCTGAGATCCCACCTGCAAGACAGGAGAAGGGCCTGAGGTCCTGGCCAGGAGCCTACAGGATGTCCCCAGGGATGTCCCCAGTGGGATGGACGTGCCCTGGGCCTTCCTGCCCACTCCATGTGGGATGGAGCTCTGAGAAGCAACAACAGAGCCCTGCTCAGAGGACCTGGGCCAGCGCAGATTTGGGTATAAACCCTTTGATTTGCATCCTCCCTCCTGAAAGTTTTCCAGGTTGTTTTCTGGTTGATACTCCAGTGAATCCTGCTCTCTATAATGTCCCCGAGGCTGGTGCCTCTCAGGGAGGCTCCAGATACTCCCAGCTCTGCATTTCCACTCTCTGACCCAAGCAGAAACCCTTCCCTGCTGAGATTTTCTGGGCTCGGAGCCCTGTGATGCCCAGGGGTGTTCCCAGATCCTGTGGCCACGCAGACCCCTGGGACAAGGGCTGTGGTTGGTGCTGTGGGACCTGCAGTGCAGGAAGCAGGGGGAGGTGGGGACCCCCCCAGCACCCATGGGTGCCCTGCCCACAGCTCCAGTGCTGCTGGGTCTGGTTCCTCTTGCTGCAGCTGGGCAGGAAGCCCCAGCCCTGTTTACTGCCCCGCTTGAGTGCCCAGTTCCCTCCTCTCGATGGAGATTCACCAAAGCCTGTGGAGGAGCTGGCACGGAGGTGGGGCTGCAGCACCTCCCTGCAGGGCAGCTGCAAACCTCCCCATCCCCAGAAGGAGAAGAAGGAACAGAAAAAGAAGAAGAAAGGTTCAGTTCCCCAGCCTGTGCCACCCTCCTGCAGACTCCCAGCCTGCAGGGACCTCTTGGCTTGGGCAGGGGCTCCTCTCATTGCCCCAGAGCTCCTTTCAGGTCCCTGCTGCCCTGTCCACATTCAGCACCAACACCTCTGCAGGCAAATCCTCCCTTCCAGCCCCATTCCATTTTTTTCCAGGATGAGAGATGCCCTTTGTCCTGGCTGTGCACTGGCTGTGTCCTTGTCACCTGCAGTGCCACTGGCCAAGGCTTTGCTCCCCAGGTTCTGTTGGTGTTTCCAAAGGAAGACCAGGCTGATCTCTCACCTGAAGGCCCTCACACCCCTCTAAGTCAAGAGTTCCATTGCAGCCACAGGTGGGCTGAACTTCCCCTGTCCTCCCCCAAAATCATCATGAGAGCCAAGTTCAAACCCTGCAGCCGTGAATCCATGCTGGACTTGTGTGGCCACCACAGGAGCCCATTAAATGCCCTTTGTCCTGTGGGCACGTTTCCCTCTGAGGGTGACATCTGCTGCAGGTTCTTGTAGCTGTCCCTGCACCAGGCAAGATGAGCTGGACAGGGTTTTGCTGCTGCTTCTCCAAGGGAAACAGCATGGGGATGTTCACACAGTCTCCATAAATCATCCCAAAAGCCTTTTCCCTCCCATTTCTCCTCTGCTCCTGGCACTGAACTCCACAGAGCAGAGATGTGGTTTGGCCATTGCCTTGGCAATGTGCCAGCCCCATCCCCAGGCCTCTGAGAGTAATAAATGGTTAAAAAACCTCAACAATCCTTCTTTCCTGGCACCTGCAGCGCCAGCCAGGCTGGCTCTGCACCCGCTCGGACAAAGCCACCTGCCTGCCCCAGAATGCGTCCTGTCTGCACACCCCCAAGGGAACCAAAACCCAAACCCAAGGCAGGCACTGGGCTCTGAGCCCTGTGTGCTCTCCTGGGCTCCCCAGGAGGCCCCCAGCACAGAGCAGGACTGAAAGAGACCAGCACAAAGCTTAAAATTATTGCACTGAGGCAGAGCTGGGGGAAGCCCCCAAGCAGGGGACACACCCTGGGCCATTGTCCTGGCTCCTTGCTCTGAAGTGCAAACCCCGTTTGGTGCCTACCTGTGAGCAGAGCCAGCAGCCAGAGGGTCACCTGGAGCACCCAGAGCCTCGTGCCCAGACCAGCCATATTTCAGTGTCCAGGGCAGGAAAACATCCAACCTGTGCTTCTGCAGAAACAGCGGCTGCTCCCACTACCCTGGCCCCAGTACCTAAAAATGGCAAAGCTGCTGCTCTGTGCGTGGCCCCTTTCCTGCTCATGTAAATCCTCCCTGCTGGGGACTTTCCCCTGGGGCTGGTTTTGAATGCAGCACAGACGCTGGGGCGGCCCTGCCTGTGGGCCCCGGGTCCCTGGGCTTCATCCATCCTCCTGTCCCTGGGCTTCATCCATCCTCCTGTCCCTGGGCATTGTCCATCCTCCTGTCCCTGGGCTTCATCCATCCTCCTGTCCCTGGGCATTGTCCATCCTCCTGTCCCTGGGCTTCATCCATCCTCCTGTCCCTGGGCTTTATCCATCCTCCTGTCCCTGGGCCTTGTCCACCGTCCTGTCCCTGGGCTTCATCCATCCTCCTGTCCCTGGGCATTGTCCATCCTCCTGTCCCTGGGCTTCATCCATCCTCCTGTCCCTGGGCATTGTCCATCTCCAGGTCCCTGGGCTTCATCCATCCTCCTGTCCCTGGGCATTGTCCACCCTGGTGTTCCCTATTGGCTCCTTGTGGTGCCAGTATTCCCTGGAGGGGGTCAGGAGTGGTGTGGGCCTGCAGCAGAGCTGGGGATGAGTCCATCTGCAAAGCAGGAGGTGCCAAACCTGGCTGAGCACGAGATGTGCCCAGGGAATGGGATTGGTGCTGCCTGGCCACATCTCTGTGGGGACAGGATGGGGGTGACCCCCAGGGTTTCCCCCTAGCTCCACAGATCCCCCCAGGGTGTTTGGCCCTGAAGGGGATGGGCAGGGATTGATGGTGGCCCAGAAGCCAAGAGTTGCAGCAAGAACGGGGTAAGAATAGGGGATGTTTGTGGGGTTGCTTGTTGTGGGATGTAGCGGGATGGGTCCCTCACCTCCCATCCCTGCATCTCACGCAGACCAGAAATCTAAAATCGTAGAAGCATGAGTCAATCACAAAATCATTATGGTTTGAAAAGACCTTTAGGATCATCAGCTCAGCAGCACCACCATGATCACCACTAACCCATGCCCCCAAGTGCCACATCCACACGTTTTTTGAGCGTTTCCAGGGAGAAGATGAGAGGGGGAAATGGCCAAAATAAGGAGTCACTTGGGTACCAGCCATGCCCACCCCTTCTCCACTTCCAAGATCCTTCTCCATGGAACCTTTGAGACAGCTAGGCCCCAGGGAAGCACAACGAGGCCCCCAAGGTGAGCTCTGGTGCAGGAACAGTTTCCCCCAGGCTCTGCCCCCTCAGTTGTTGCTCCGTTACCGGCTGTGGGTGAGCACTGAACTGTAACTCCAGTGAAAAACACCTTTGGGTACTTCTGCCAGTTGTGTGGGTCCCCAGAGCCTGGTGCCACCACCTGGGGCGTCCCCAAACCTTCATCTTCTGCAGGCTGAGTGGGGCTTTTGCCAGTTCTGAGCATCTGATGGGTGCTGGGAACCAGCCCCAGCCTCACTTTGCATGCAAAGGGACAGGAAGCAAGAGGAATAAAGTTTTCCAGAGGAAAACTGGCTCCATGAGGGAATGATGGGAGAGGTGCCTTCTCCTGCTTCGGGATATAGAGGCAGTGCTGCCAAGTCCCTGCTGTCACCCCTGGGTCTGGACAGAAGAGCAGAGCCTGGCCCTGATATCCCAGCAGGGCAAAGGGAAAGGGATGCCCAAGTGCTTGACAGTGGTTTTTATGGGGTTCTGGGGCTGCAGATGGAAGCTGGGATGCTGGAGGTGTCTGGGAAAGCCATGTGAGGTAAAACCAGGAGTGGGGCACAAACTGAAGAGGGTTTGCAGTGACAGTGGCCAAATCAGCCCCTGTGCTGCCTGAGGGCTCCTTGGCACCCTTGAAAGGCACTGAGGGGCTCGGTCTCCCCTGGAGAGCCCTGTGGTTACAGCAGCTGTGACGTGGGGTGTAGGGGCACCCGGCAGCCCCATGGGGAGGGTGCCATGTCCCCATGCCTCTTCCCCTGGGCCACTCTGGCTCCACGGCTCCCAGAGCAGAGCCACTGCTGGCGGCCGCACCTTCCCCACCCCCTCTCTATTCATGGGGGTTTGGGTTTCACCGTGCCCAGGCGGGTGTGCTGTGCCCGTCCCCTGCAGCCCCCGCCTGCGTGGCACAGACGGCTCTGCCCGGCTTACGCCAGCCCTGGGACGAGCTGTTCCAGCGGCAGCGAAAACAGCGGCCAAGCCGAGCCGTGGCCCTGGGGACGTCAGCGGGGCCCGGGGCGGCTCCTCCTCGCTGACGCAGAACCTCCTTCACCCACCCCTGTCCTCTCCCAGTGATGCTCACCTGCTCCCACGTGGCTGCTGGGGTGGGGTTGGAGCCTGTGTGGGGCAACTCGGGGGCTTGAACCTCCTCCAAATCCTCCTCTGTCCTTGGTGGAGCCCACAGCAGGGTCTCCCGTGGCCCAGGGGACAGCCCTGGGGCCTCCTGTGCAGGATGAGACCCCCAGGTCCTGCTGAGGCTGGCAGCTCCAAGGCCAAGCACAGGGAGCCAAGGGAAGGGGTGTTCACCCCTCTCAGCGCAGGGAAAGCATTCCTCCCCCGGGACACCCCAGCACACTTGGTATCATAATTACAGATCATTTACAGTTGTTTATTGTAAGAAATGTACAAAGAAAAACGGCTTTAGCTCACACAAACCCTGCTCTGGGGCATTTCCCCATCCCCGACGACGACACAAACGTAGAAGCAGCATCGATTGTGAACCACGGTCCGGGCAGGGACTGCTGCAGCAGGGATGCTGCCCGTGGAAACGCCGGCGACAGCAGCTCGGGCTCCTGCTGCAGGGAGCATCGACATGGAAATGAGGGCACGAGGCCACGGGCAAGCTGAGTGTCCTCGGCTCTGCCACCTGGCTGGCAGCTCATGGGTCCAAGCCGAGCTCAGCACTGCTCCTGGCCAGCCTGGCCGTGGGGCATCTGTGGTGGCAGCGCCCGTAGCAGCCCGGGAAGAGAAGAGAATCATCAGAGTACAAAAAGACAGAGCCTTGGGCTTCAGGAACAGCCTTGTTTGAACTGGAAGAGGATTTGGTTCATGTTTGTTTTGATCTCAAGAGGGTTTTTTTCCCCTTTTAAAGGCAGAAGGTGGTCAGAGGTGAACTCGGGGCCTTTTGCACATTTTTCACAGAATCACAGGATGATTTGGGTTGAAAGGATCTCAAAGCTCACTCAGTGCCACCCCTGCCATGGGCAGGGACACCTTCCACTGTCTCCACTTCCAAGCCCCATCCAGCCTGGCCTTGGATACTTCCAGGGATCCAGGGGCAGCCACAGCTGTGCCCGGGCCATTTTCCTTGATTTACTTTCCTTTTGCTCACCTATGTGAAGAACAGCAAATCCCTTTTCCCCTGGGAAAACACTCCTCTCCCTGGAGGTTTCCTGGTGAGGACCTGCCTGGCCCATCCAGAATGTGCCACCGGGGCCTCTCGGCAGCCCCAGCCTAGGGAAGGGTGCTCTGCCTGAGGATTTTGGGATTCATACCCCCAAGGGATTGTTTATTACATGCAGCCACCTGGGGCCTGGGTGGGATTTAGGGCACCCCTAAAGCAGCTAGTGGAAAGGATCATTCAAACATCTGCTCCGATCCCTGGGGGTGCATCTCATTAATTAACACTAACAAAGAGGACATTTGGAATGCCAACCAAGAGCACTCCAGTGGGACGGTTCCTCTTGCAACAGGGCTAGAAAAAAAACCCTGGAGAGTTTTGTCCCAGGACCAGGGATCCTTGGAAGATGTTTTCCAAATCCTACCTTTGCCCATTGCTTTCCTGCCACAAAACCTGGATGGAAATGGGAAGACACAGTAAAACCTGACTATAAATAGTGTTTATATTCGTCCTACAGAGACCTGAATAATTTCTGGTTTCAATGTATATTCAGAGACCTTGAAAACATGATATTTAACCCTGAGAACAAATCTGCAGATGCTTTTCTTTGGCTTTGCAAACCAATTTTTAAGACATAATTGCACTTTCTCTTGTATGTAACAAAAAATAATCATCAAGCTTATTCAGAGGTTCAAAAGAAAGGTGCTACTTTAAGACTTTGGAGATTTTTGTTCACAAAACCTTCTGTTTTCTGTAATTATTCTTAATATTATTTCACTTGGCTCATCTTTCACTGGTTGCTTGGCTGCACTCTGGAAGAATAAAAATACAGGAAAATCTCTTAATTGTGAAATAACATTAATAAATAATTACTTTAAGTGAAAGGACAACCATACTCTTCTGTTCATGCCTGAAAACCACCGTTACCGTGATGAGATTATTTCAAAACTAACTTGTTTCTCTTTCACCGATAACAGATTTCACATTTGAGTTCTCATAAGAAAAAGAATTTAACTCTTTGCAAGTGCGGTGGGCTGTAAAACCCAGGAGGACATCCTGCTTTGAAATTCAGAGTGGTTGCTTGAAATATCTGAAATTAGCTCAATATCTAAGATCTAGAGATCTGTGCATGGAAGAGCTTTGAACAAGAGATACAAATAAAATCTCTTCAGGCTGGGCCAGAGGTGGAACCTCCTTGTGTTACACCAGCGACTCTTTCACTACACGTTCCTTTTCCCAAGCCTGTGCTTCCTCAGGAGCATCCTGGGGTGCCTCTGAGCTGGGAATGGGCTTGAGGCCCAAGGCAGGGGCTGTCTCTACATCTGTCCCAGTGTTCCCATAGATCTCCTGCATTTTGGTGGCGATCAGCCCTTCCTTCTCGGGCGCATCCTCGCCCAGGGTGTCCTGGCTGTGCCTGTACATGTAGGACGCCTGCTTCACCGAGCGCCTCAGGAGGTACCTCCGGAACGCCCTCTGGATCTTGGTAGCACACACCTCCTCGTGTTTCCTCTTCAGGGTGGTGGTGATGGGCTCATAGGAAACTTTCGAGGGGTTGGCAGCCATGAACTTCTCCTCCATGGTGGCCTTCAGGGCATCCATCTCTCCTGAGTCTCCCAGCACTTCCTTAGTCAGGGCAAAGAGAATGTCTAGGCAGTGGATTTTGTCCCCAGCAACCATTGGCAGATCCATGGTGACGAGTTTGATCTTGTTGGGCTTGGGAACTCTGAGTGGCTCCTGCAAGGTGTCCACAAAGTCAGACAAGGTGCTGTAGGCGATGAACTGGGTGGCGTCTGGGTCAAACTTCTCCCAAGTTTCATAAAACATTTCGAAATCGTCTTCGCAGAGGGGCTCGCTGCTCTCCTCCGTGGCCACACTGAAGTTCTCCAGGATGATGGCAATGTACATGTTCACCACGATGAGGAAGGAGATGATGATGTAGCTGCAGAAGAAGAAGATGCCGATGGCGGGGTTCCCACAGTCTCCTTTCACCGAACTCCCGGGGTTCTCTAGCTCGGGGTCGCAGTCCGGGGGGCCGCTGTTGAGGATGGGGTTGAGGAGCCCATCCCACCCCGCTGACGTGGTTATCTGGAAGAGGCAGATGATGCTGTTCCCGAAGGTTTCGAAGTTGAAGATGTCATCGATCCCCGACTCCTTCTTGACGTAGGCGAAGTTGGACATCCCGAAGATGGAGTAGATGAACATGACGAGGAAGAGCAGGAGGCCGATGTTGAAGAGGGCAGGCAGGGACATCATCAGGGCAAAGAGGAGGGTCCGGATGCCTTTGGCTCCTCGGATCAGTCGGAGCACGCGGCCGATCCTCGCCAGCCGGATGACTCTGAAGAGGGTGGGGGACACAAAGTACTTCTCGATAATGTCTGAGAGGACAATACCTGTGGAAGGATAAGGACAGATGAGTTTGGTGTGCCTCCAATGGGAGGTGAAGGAGACGTGTTCGACTCCATCTGGGCAGACACAGTGAGGTAAGGCCACCCCGATGGCTCCCCCAGTGACAGGGAAAACATTGAAAAATAACCTCTGAACACAGACCCAAGGATTAAACTCTGGCTGCTCTGTTTCAGAGAAAGAGAACACCAAGGCAAATAACACCAAAGAGGAGCAGAGATATCCCCCGCCCCTCATCCAGCCTGGTGGCCTGGAGTGGCTTCACATCTGTCTTGTCCCAGAGTCCTGATGGCTTGGCCCTGCGCAAAGGATGGGTGCACATGGGGTCCAGTGACAGCCCAGTGGGTGTGGATTGGTGAGACCACTTCCACTCTTCATTGTCCTGTGGGGTCCCTGAGGGACTGGTGAGAGCAGCAGGACTCACCTAAGATGGAGAGGATAACCACCACGAAGTCGAAGATGTTCCAGCCCACAGTGAAGAAGTAGTGGCGCAGGGCGAACATCTTGAGCACACACTCCCCAGTGAAGATGACAATGAACACTAGGTTTATCTTGTAGAGGACAGAAGTTTTGAGCTCGCTCTGGTCATCTGTTTCCACCATCATGGTCACCATGTTCAGACAAATCAGGATCATGATGGTGATGTCAAACACTTGCTTGGTAACGAAGTCAAACACCTTCCCTTGGAATTTGTTCTGCAATGACGGACACAAGGGCGATGATGGAGCACCAGAGAAGAAGTGGGAACACAGGACAGACACAACAAAACAAAAACACAACAGAAAGAGAAGAAGGAACCATATTTACAAGTGTGGGAAACCTCAGAGTTGTGGCCAGCATGGCTTTCACAGCCCCAAAAGTTATGGGGGGAGGATTCCCAGCGCCTCTCAGGATGGAGCACACCGGGGAATGCCACAGCCAGGAGGAGTGGGCACAGGGCACAGTCACTTGCTAATTACACCCACAGCTAATAGGGCACAAATTAACACATGGGAAGGACCTCCCTTGTGCAGGGCTACAAAACCCAAATTACAACTGAGAATGTTTTGGCTGGACCGGAGTCTCTTCTGGGGAGTTGAAAGCTGAGCTTTCCCTGAGCCCTTCCCTCCCTTCCAGAGAGGAGCTGGGAGCTGAACTAGGAAAAAACCCAAATTCCTGCAAAAGAAACCCCATCATTGCCCTTGCCAGCAGACCGAGAGGTAAAGGGCAGGCCCAAAGGAGGTGACCTGATGTCAACGTCTTCTGAAGCCCCAGCTCTTGGCCAGGTCCTGTCTGAAGAGTAACAATGGGGAAAATGGTCTTCCCTGGACCGTTCTCGTTCCCTTTGGGACAGCTGGTGGCTTGAAGTGCTCCCTGCATGCTCCACTCCAGTAGGATGAGCCCAACGTACCGCTGGCCTGGGGATGGGCTTCTGGGGTTTCTTGGAGCCCAGCTTCTTCATGGCGTTGTAGTATTTCTTCTGCTCTTCTGTCATGAAGATGTCTTTGCCTCCAAAGTATAAAGGGAATCACTGCTGTTAGTCTTAGGAATTCTGTTCTCACCAAGCGTGTCTGACCATGTCCCTTCCCACCAAGTGTCTCCAGCCCCTCAGAGATCCTGCTGAGAGAAAGGTGTCCTCTCTGTGTCCTGCAGACCCCGCTCAGCACCACCAGTGTGCTTGGCCCTGCCCACCCTCCACCTGCCCCCTGCTCTGGGCTGGCAGTCCTGAGCTACTGGCTTGGAAGCAGAAGTTGAGTCTCAACCTTGTGCATGGGAAAATGATCCCAGGGTGGGAAAAGAAAATAAAAGTGATGGCCCAGGCAAGAGAAAACACAGCCTCCCTTTGCTTCCTCCCTCTGCACCTGTAAATTAAGTCCTCTGTAACTGCTATGGCCAGGACACGAAGCTCCATGTGCCATTTGTCCAGTGCAGGAAGCACTAATGGATAAGAATCCTGGGACCCATCCTAGTCCTGGGCATTGGGACCCTGGTCCCATCACCCCACTGCTGTGCTGGCTCCCTCCAGCCTACAGCAGCACTTCAGGAGCCAGGAAATACTCATCTTTTTCTTCTGCTGGTTGAAGTTGTCGATGATGACGCCGATGAAGAGGTTCAGGGTGAAGAAGGCACCGAAGATGATGAAGATGACAAAGTAGATGTACATGTAGAGGTTGATCTCGTACTGTGGCTGGTCTTCAATCTGGCCAGGAGACACAGGAAGTATGAGACTGACCCTGTCCGAGAAAGGTGTCTCCAAGCCCCCAGTCAAGGGCTTGTGGTGTTTGGACAGAGCCAAGGGGTGACATCTCCAAAATGTTTGGCTTTGTGTGTTCCCAATGGGAGCAGCCATGAGAAGGGACATCCACGTGACACTGACTGAGGGACAAGGACATGCTGACCCCTGATCCTACAGCATGGGCTGGGGAATGGGAAAGGATGTCCCAACAGTAAGCATTCCAAGGGCTGAAATATATCTGAGAGGGGAAAGGAAAAGTGGATTAATTTGTCACACCAGCACTCTTCAAAGACTTGGTTTTTTTTTTTTTTAATAACTCTTTGAACCCAATGGTTGAACACTGGCTGCTCTGTTCTCATAACCCATTGATTGCTCAAGGCAAGCCAGGTACTTTCTCCTGGATAGGATGAGCCTTCTGAGCTAGAGGGGTCACGGAGGACATCATGTCATAGCAGGCAGAAGAACAAGCCCTCCAGGTTGGAGCAGTGGGGGCAGAACAGGGATTTTGGCCCCTGGAACTGAAGCTGAGTGGGGCAGATTGAGCTCCAGCTGTGGGGTAGGGTGGGATCCCAGTGTGGGGCCAGGCTGCAGGTGACAATGACATGGGTGGCACAGGGACACATGGCTGCCCTCTTTAAGGCTGTGCACCTTGGCAGGGGGATGTTGTGGCTGCCCAGGTGTCCAAGGCTCGGTTGGACAGAGCTTGGAGCAACCCGGGATAGTGGAAGGTGTCACTGCCCATGGTAAAGGGAGGCACTGGATGGTTTTTAGGGTCATTTCCAACAGAAAACAATGCTGGGATTCCATGATCTGATATGTTTTGGGGGTTTCTCCACCCTGTAGCCCATGCCCTGGCTGAAGTCATGGGTGGGATGCAGGCAGCCCCCAGCACCAAAAGGCAGAGCCAGAGATGATGCTGTAGCCAAGGATCCATCCCAGCCTCAGTTCTGGCATCCTGTTCCCAGTCTGCCAAGGGAAATCCACCCCTGGAATCAGCAGTGTGTCCCTGCATGTCCCCTCACCTCACGTGAGTCCACGGCCGCGTACATGATGTCCATCCAGCCTTTGAAGGTTGCCTGTGGGAACAGGAATGGTCAGACTTGGAGTCTTTTCCAACACAAAGGATTCTGTGTTTCTATGGCAGTGGAGAAGAATGTATTTTCTGGAAGTTGTTGTGGCTGGGAAGAAAGGGAAGGTGAGGGGTGCGTGTCTGGAGTTTAGCTCTGAGCACTCTGGCTTCTCTGTGGTATTGGCAGGAGAAGAAGGAGGGTTGAATCCACAAGAAAAATGTCCCAGAAATGTGGAAATTCCCATGTGAATATGCATGGACCATTCTGGGGCTGAGGCTACCGGTGACTTTCTAAAACACTAAAAACAAGGCAGGGAAAAGAAGCAATTGACTCTTTTCTCCCTTCTGCTCTTGGCTTCAGAGTAATTTTCCCAAAGGCAGAGCTGTGCCAGGGCCAGCTGCCTCCTTTCCAGTCCCAAACTGTGCCACCTCCATGGCCCTGACTTCTATATCCTGCCTCTGGTTCTGCTGAATTCCCATCACAGCGGAGTGAGGGGATCACACCAAGTCTTTTATAGGGTCTCCACTGCATCTCTTACAGCCTTTTGCTGCTGATTTGTTAAACAAAAGGTCTGCACATTTTGTTTCCTTAATTTGATGGAACAACAAGGCTGAAGAGGAAGCTGAATTTAGAAGCGGGGTTGTCAGCTGGGGTTGTTTTCCGATTCTGCAGCCACCAGTTCCCCTGGATCTGATGGGAGTAGCCCCAGCCTGCCCCATAATGGAGCCCACATCTATATTTTTATTAAAGCTGTGGTGAGCAGTTCCCCTTTGCTGCCTGGCCCAGCTGTGGGGAGTTCAGTGGAACCCGGCTGCCTTCGCCCACTGCCCGCAGGGGACACGTGCGCCCTTTTTCCAGCTGTCACCCGCCCCATGCAAAGCCCCACAACCCACAGCTGGAGCAGACTGAACTTTCCAAAGGGGTGCAGGGGTACGACAGAGCCTCCTCTCCTGACTCCTACACCCCGTGCTGTGCAGGGGCTGCTCTGCAGTGCCAGCCTCGCTGCTGTCTGCACCCATCTGTAGCAGTTCCTTGGTGAAACCTTCCCCTCCCATCTTCTACCCTGTTCCTTTCCCTCCTTGGCTAGGAGTTTCCCTCCTTTCCTAAGGGGGGAAGTTTTTTGGTCTTAAAAATCAGCTTTGGAGCTAAGAAGCAGCTAAGAAACTCCATCCCACATCAGTCCTGATGCTCATCCCACCACCGTGCTCCATGCGTCCTGGACTGTGACACCAGATGCCGTGACGTACCACCTGCAGCAGGGATAGGTATCCCAGGCCCACGTTGTCGAAGTTGACCTTGACATTGACCCATCTGACCTCATTGGTGTAGAGCAGGGCCATGCAGTCGCTCTTGTTGTTGACCACGTCAATCTCGAAGAGCTCACCCGTGGTGGTGTTGATGCACCTGTAGTACTTCCCTGCAAACAGGTTCACCCCCATGATGCTGAAGATCAGCCAGAAGATGAGGCAGACCAGCAGGACGTTCATGATGGAGGGGATGGCACCCACCAGGGCATTCACCACCACCTGCAAGGAGAGAAAAGACCTTGGGGGACCTGGATGAGACCTTCACGTCCCCATGCCCCAACTTTGCCCTCCCCAGCAGCACCGAGTGAGGTCAGACTGGACCAAAGGTACCTTAGCATCGATCCCACCAATCTGGAGGCCCCTGAAAACCAACTGGCATGGCCGTGGAGGACTGCTGAAGGCTCTCATGTCCCTGTCAGGGCCAGCAGCACATGGGGGCACACTTACCCTCATGCCCTCAAACCGGGACAGAGCACGCAGGGGTCGCAGAGCCCTCAGTGTCCGCAGGGATTTGATGGCTCCCAGCTCGGAGTATCCCAGCCAGTTTGCTGTCAGGCTGACCAGGGATACCTGGAAGGAGCAGCCCAAGTGATCAGCAGCACCTCTGGTGGAAACACAACTGCAGCTCCTGCCCTTCCCTCTCTCCCCAGTCCCTCAGGCTGGTGGTTGTCCTCTAGCCCTGGGACACAGACATTGAGTCCTTGGGTCCTTGGTGACCAGACACCTCAAGGGTCACAGAATCCCAGAATGGTTTGGGTTGGAAGGGACCTTAAATCCCATCCAGTCCCACCCCCTGCCATGGCAGGGACACCTTCCACTGTCCCAGGCTGCTCAAAGCCCCATCCAGCCTGGCCTTGGGCACTGCCAGGGATGGGGCAGGATGACACCTCTTGAGTATGAGGGTGGAATTGATGTGGGGCACAGAAAGGACAGATTGCTCTGTCATGGACCATTTGGGAGACCCTGTGTCCCTTCACAGCTCTACTGGGCCTGGTGGAACTGCAGGGGCTGTTCTTGGCTTGGGTGTAAAACAGAAAGGTTCCTGCAACCAGGAATGAAGTGTTCCTTCTCGTGGGGGACCATTATTTTAAGTAATGGTATAAGCCCCCATTCCACAGCCACCCCTTTATCCTCTAAAATACAATCTGGGTTCATTTACAACAGCCCCTAACACCCCAAGCCCCTTGGCTTGGCCCTGCTCATCACATACATCCACGATGAGGAAATCCAGCCAGCACCAGGCATTGGTGAAGTACACCTTGAAGCCATAGGCCACCCACTTGAGCAGCATCTCGATGACGAAGATGTAGGAGAAGACCTTGTCTGCGTATTCCAGGATGGTGCGGATCACCTTGCGCTGCTCAATGTAGATGTCCTCGAAAGCCTGCAAGGGGCATGGAGCTCCATGACAGTGACATCCTTCCATGTGACCCCACAGAGCTCCGTGACAGTCACATCCTTCCACGGGACCCCACAGGGCTCCGTGACAGTCACATCCTTCCACGGGACCCCACAGGGCTCCGTGACAGTCACATCCTTCCACAGGACCGCACGGAGCTCTGTGACAGTCACATCCTTCCACGGGACCCCATGGAGCTCTGTGACAGTCACATCCTTCCANGACAGTGACATCCTTCCATGGCATCCCAGAGCACACCCATGCTGGCATCTCCCAGCTTTCCCAGGACTGGGGGAGCTGGGAGCCTAAGGATGGCTGGTCCATGAGGACCTGATCAACGTGGGGTCCAGCTCCTGTTGGCTTTGTGGGGTTGGACCCAAAGCAGAGCTTCACTGAAGCAAAAGTCCAGCTGCATCTGATTCCCAGGTGCCTCAGCTCAAACCCCAGGACATCAACCCACACCCTGGGATGCTTTGGGAGTTTTGGACACACCCTGAGGAGTTTGAGTGAGTGCTACACCCACGTGTTGAGTAAGCACTCAGCGGTAGGGGTGTGGTGACCAGGTGCTGCACAGCTGGCAGAGCACAGCTTTCAATTCCTGCACCAGCTACAACCTCAGACATCTCCAAACCACCTCAGAGTGAGCTGCAGACATGTAAAGTGTGTCTGAAAAGCCTCTCAGTCCCTCTGTTCTCCTTCCCTCTCTCTTCACCTCTAAACCTGCAGAGAAGTTGGTATTTCCTGCATTAAATCCAGCCCAAACACTTGGAGAAGAGCACCAGGCCAACACTGATAATTAATTAGGTTGATTTAACGGAACACCCAGGTTCTGAGAGGGGGCACCAGGCACTGATGGAGGTGCTGAACAGCAAAATAAAAACCATGGAGTGTTTGTCAAGCACCTCCTGACAGCCAGTGATACTGATGGTGAAATGAGGAACCACACGAAGCTCAATAAATGGTTCAGATTGTTCACAGTTGGCATTAAGAGCAGGAGTGGGGGCTGTAGGCAGTGGCACCCCCTTGAGCCATGGACCGTGGATCACAGACTGTGGATGATGGTCCAGGAACGCTGGGGAGGGTGACCATGACCCCTGGACCCTGAGCCAAATGGGGTTTGAAATCAAACATCTGCCCACAGCTGGATTATTTGGCACAGAAGATGCCCAGAGCCTGGGCTCTGTCACCTCCCTGGGCTCCCCCAGGCTGGGAAGCTGCTGCAGAGCCCTTGGGACAGGGGGCAGGTGGGACCTACCAGTGCCCCGCTGCTGAGGAGGATCATGAAGACGATGAAGGTCTCGAACCAGTCGTGCTCCACTATGCGGAAGCAGGTTTTCCTGAGGTTCCACCAAATCTTCCCCTTCTCACTGGTGATGTCCACGTAGAGGCAAGGGAACCTCTTCACACAGCCTGGGGACGCAGGGCGGGGGGGTCACTCCTGGCCAGGGTGTTCCCAGTCTTATTGGCATTTTAAACCCTCCCTGGTGGAAGTTGGACCAGGATCCTGCTGGGCTTAGGTGGGGTGCATGAAGGGGGCTCCATGGGGACCATCTCTGTGGTGGTACAGGAGGATTTGGAGTTGAGGCTGAGCTCAGGGAGCCCGGGGGTCCCTGTGCTGCAAGAACTGGTTGGCAGTGGTCCCTCCACCCCCATCTTCCCCTCTCCACACCCATCTCCCCTGTCCACAGAGTCTCCAGCCCTGCTCTGTCCCTCACCTTCAGTGAAACACTCCTCAGGCTCGTTGCTCTCCTCAGCCACTTCTGCCACCTCCTCCTCCTCGGGCGCAGGGGGTTTGTAATCCACCGTGCTGCACACGGACGAGGCGTTGTCGCTGGACAGGGGGTTCTGCAGAGGGACAGCAGCTCAGGCCAGGCTCCTGGGCTTTGGCTGCCTCCAGAGAGCCCAGGCAGGACCAGATGGCTGGGAGGGACCCCCTTGTTTGAGGGATGCTCCAAGTCCCCCTTCTATGGGCACACAGCCCAGAAGCTGTTGAATCATCCAGGAATGCAAATCTTGGAGGATTGTTGGTACCTGAGCTTTGCTTTTCATCCAGGTTCAGAGGAAAAAACGGTCCCCTGACCCCAGCCTTCCTCCCAGCACAGCAGCTCCATCTCCCACCCACCTGGCCCACCACCTCAGGCTGATTTTCTCACTGCCTCCTCCTCCGTGTGTCCCCATCCAAGAATTGCTCTGCCAACCCCTCTTTGGTGCAGAAACCCAAGCAGCCTCTCCTCTCTCCTCCCTCTGGCTCGGCTCATGCTGAGGGGTCCTCAGCCCAAGGTTCACCCAAGTTCAAAACCTGCATCCCAAATACCTCTCTCCAGCTCCATCCTGCTCCACAGCTCGGCTTGGCTGCCTTCCCAGACACCACTCAGCAAGGCCAGAGGGGCTGATAACAAGAGAAAACCTTGGCAAGCCCCTGGGACTCTTTTTCACCCAGTTTTTTTTTGGCTTTCTGAGAAGCCCTCGTGCAACACTTGAGGAACAAGCAGATCCCCAGCCCTTCCTATCCTGCCTGGGAGCAGCAGGAACCAGAGGGTCCAGGATGGGTATTTCCAGCACAGGAAGGTGTTGGCTTACATGGGAAGGAGATAATGCTCCCCTCAGGCTGCTCCTGCTTTTGGTAATCCATAAAGGAGCTGCTCCATCCTCCAAAAACAGGGAAAAGCCCCTGGGGTAAACAGAGGCACCGTCACTGCCCACAGCTTCAGGGGCCACAGCCACATCTCTGTGAGAATATGTGGCTGTGGGGGACATTTGGGGACATGCAGGAGAGGATATAGCAGCAGGAGTGGCACCAGCTCTCAGCTGGTGGCTCTCAAGGACCACTGGACCTCTCAAGGACCCTCAGTTGAGGCTGGGGGGAGGGACAGGAGGGGCAGGGGGATTAGGGAGGCTCAGCACAGAGCCAGGCAAGCTGTGACCCCAGAGAAGGACATGCAGGAGACATCTGCCTCCAGGACAGCCTTAGAAAGGGTCAAGGTGGGGACAAACCAGTGCAGCTGCCCTGGAGATGTGGAAGGTCCAAAAGGCCCTTGGATGGCTCACAGAACCCAGGAGTTCTGTGGGTGAAACTCAGGGCAGGTTCTCCTGGGTGGGGACAGGGATAAACCCATCCCTGGGGTCTCCTGAGCCTTCCCACACCTGGAACCAGCAGGTTTGGAGGGCAATTTCCATCCCACAGCTGGCACAGCATCTCCAGCCTGGCTGGGGCTTTCCCACCCCTGGTGCTGCACACCCTGGCTCACCCCATGGCCCCACAGCCCTGAGAATCACAGAACTGTTCAGGCTGGAAAACCTGCTGAGACCATCGAGTCCAGCTCTGCCACATGGTCAGTCCACCACTGACCATGTCCCCAAGTGCCACATCCTCAGGGCTTTTAAACTCCTCCAGGGATGGGGACTCCAGCCCAGCCCTGGGCAGCTGTACACCCCTTTGAGTGAAGGAATTTTCCTTAATCTCCAATCCAAACTTCCCCTGGCCCAGCCTGAGGCCGTTCCCTCTCCTCCTGTCCCTGTTCCCTGGGAGCAGAGCCTGACCCCCCCGGCTGTCCCCTCCTGGCAGGAGTTGTGCAGAGCCAGAAGGGCCCCCCTGAGCCTCCTTTTCTCCAGGCTGAGCCCCTTCCCAGCTCCCTCAGCTCCAGTGAGTACACCCCTGTGCTGCACCACAGCCCGGAGCATCTCAGGACACATCACCCTGCCCAGCAGGACGGGATCCCCATGGAAGAAGCCCCTGGAAGAGCCCTGAGCCCCTGCACTGATTCTGCAGAGCCACAGCCCAGGCTGGCACCTCCTCCCTGCTTTGAGCTGCGAAGAAAAATCAACCACAAGACGCAAAATTGTAGCTGCGATGATCCTGCCCCTGTCATTTCCCCGAAAAAGAGCTTTTCCTTGGAAAGGAGCTGCTCTGGAAGTGGAGAGGATTTATCAGCGTGGTTTGGGATCGTCACGGTGGGAGTGTCCCCGGAGCGGGCGCTGCGCGGGGCTCTGGCTCCATCTGGAGCTGATCCCCGGCGTGCGAGCGCACTCGGCTGGCAGCGACCCCGGGAACAGCGCAGGGCTCCCACCCTTAGCACCTGAGGGCTAAATTAAATCATTGTCATTTCACCTCGTGAATACAGGCTGGGAGAGCAGGGGGTGTTCACCTGGAGAAGGGAACGGTCTGGGAGAGCTCAGAGCCCCTTCCAAGGCCTAAAGGGGCTCCAGGAGAGCTGGAGAGGGACTGGGGACAAGGCATGGACAGACAGGACATAGGGAATGGCTTCCACTGCCAGAGGGCAGGGATGGATGGGATATTGGGAAGGAATTGTTGGCTGGGAGGGTGGGCAGGCCCTGGCACAGGGTGCCCAGAGCAGCTGTGGCTGCCCCTGGATCCCTGGAAGTGCCCAAGGCCGGGCTGGATGGGGCTTGGAGCAGCCTGGGATAGTGGGAGGTGTCCCTGTCATGGCAGGGGATTGGAATTACATGGTCTTTGAGACTCTTACCGACCCAAATAATTTGTGATTTCATGATAAATTGCAGCCCATCATTCCCCCTGCCTGGGCAGGGCCCCTGTTTTTAATGCACTCCCTTGGCTCCCACCTGAGTCAGCTTTGACTGAATTTAGGCACCAAACCCAACAGCCCTGATGGGCTGAACTGGTATTTACTGGTTGAGAGGTGCCCTTTGCCTTTGCTGAGCAGCCAGGGATGGCTCCGAGGTTTTCCATGCAGTGTTTGGAGTGGGTGCTCTCTGCTGAGCACACCTAAAGCCCAGAGCTGTGCCAGGACGGGTCCCATGGCTGCACCCCAAGGTTTTCCCTCCTGCTGGGGAGCACATTGTGGTGACAGGGAGCTGAGGTCCATGGGGACCCCGTGTGTCCTCTCCCATCGTGGCCAGGCTGGCACTGGCATCACCTCTGCAGTGCTCCAGTGCTGGGCACTGCTGCTGTGGCACTGGGGCTGTGGTAGGAAAAATCTGGGGGGAAATGCCAACTCTCAGCCCTCCTGGTGGCAACACTGAGGGAACTGAGAGCAGCAACCCCTCTAGCCCATTCCCTTGACCAAGGTGCTCCACAAAAGTTTGTCCCCTCTGTAGGGCTTGGCAGGGATGGTGGCCAGCACCACCTTTCCTCCTGTCCCCCTCCTGCACCCCAAATGCTGAAATATCTCTGTTGTCCTAGATAACACTAAATAATCATGATTGTCCCCTCTCCTTGCCACATGTTGTCCCAAGCTGAGTCCCTGTCACTGTGCTGAGCTGAGCTGTGAGGAGCCTGCAGGTGGGAGGGAGGTGAGAGGCTCTGCAGTTTTGGGAGCCCTGCCTCATTTTCCAGCCTTTCCTGGGGCTCCCTGTGCAGTCCCATCCAGGTATTCAGCAGCACCAGATGCCTCCTGGACCTGGCAGGGCTGGTTGGGATGGAGCTTTCCCAAGTTCTCTCAGCTCCTAGGAACATGTTTGCCATCCAGTCATGACAAATCCCTGCTCAGAGCTGTCCTGTTGCCCAAACAAAGCCCCTTCCCAGGCTGATGCACCTGCTCCTGTCGCCCTCAGCACCTCCAGCTGCCCCCTGGACCCAGGACCTTGGAGTGAGCAGTAATTTCCCACCACACCATCACCCTTTTGTGTCCACTTGGGTCTTCCCAAGTTTCTTGTCCCCCTGCCACCCTCCCAGTGGACCCCAGCAGTCCCCTGGAGACCAGGCTCAGCTGTCTCAGCTTTGGATCCCACATCGCTCGCTTCATGTTCACCCCTGCTAAGCTCCTCCATCTGGCCAGGCTCCCCCAGGACGATGCTTTCCGAGGCATTAGCAGTGGATCCAATGATAGTGCCATCAGCAGATTTCCTGGCATCTGATTCCTCTGGAACATCTTTAGCCCCACACGGGGCGCGCTGACCCTCGCGCTGCCCCTGTGCTGCAGTGGGGCCCTCTGGCATCAGCAATAACCCAAATTATGACCCAAATCAGCCAAAGTCCTGCTTGGACCCTCCCCTCCCACTGCAGCTCACACTAGGAAATGCCAGCTTGGAAAACGCCAAGTTTGGGCCGTGCCACGCCCTGTGATAAAGATAAAAGTGACCCAAACCAACATCATTCTTTGGGCAGCACTGCAGGAACAGGCCAGTCCCAGTTTTGGGGTGAAACCCTTCCCTTCCATCTGCCTTCCTGACCTTGGTGGTGTCCTCGGTGTCAGACTGGGTGCTGGTCTCCTCGTAGAGGTCGGACTCCTCAGAGGCGATGGGGACCTGCACCGTCAGGTTGGGGTTGTTAATGAAATTCATGTGGTCCAGCTCGTCCATGAAAATGTGCTCCTTGCCTGTGATGCCATCCAGGTACCCTGACTTGGGCTCCAGGGCCGTGTCCACGTGGTTGAGCACGGAGTTTTCCCTTTTGCTGGGGTCCTGCTCTTCCTCTGGTGCCACCTTCTTGCCCTTCCAGAGCCGGCGCAGCAGCGCCAGGAGCGAGGCCTTGGCGAAGGCGACGCCGCGGCTGATGCGGCCGATGGCGATCTGCAGGTTGTTCATCTCCCCGTCGTCGTCCGACGCCGCCAGGCTGTCAGCGCTGAAGGAGCTCAGCAGCAGAGCCAGGAACAGGTTTAGCACCTGGGGGGACAAAGCAAACACCAGCCCTGAGGTCCAGCAGGTTCTGAGCCTCAGGATTTCCCTCTGGAGCTGCAGGGATCATTTGTGGCTGTGGAGAATCCCCTTCCCTGAGCACCTCATGGGCTCTGCCCTGCCCTCACCAGCTCTGGGGACTGCAGAGCTGCTAATGCCAGTTCCTGGAGGACATGGACATGCTCCCCCTCAAACCCCTCAAGGGTGAGGTTGAGGGTCTGATGCCTTCAACCTCACCCTGGGCTCCCACGGTCCTGCAGGTCCCTCTGCAAGTGGTGCCAGTCATGGTTTCAGCTCCTCTCAAGCTCTGCTGTGGATCCATGAGTGTGTCCCTTCCTTTGGTCTCTTGGAGCTCCAGAAATCCCATGGGGGACTCCCCAGGCCTCTGGTGCTTCTCCCCACCACCCCCAGGGATGCAACTCAGCTCTTGTGGCTGCCCCATCCCTGGAAGTGTCCAAGGCCAGGTTGGCTGGGGCTTGGAGCAACCTGGGATAGTGGAAGGTGTCCCTGCCCGTGTCACAGAATGGGGCTGAGTGCTCTTTAATGTCCCTTCCAACCCAAACCAGTCTGGGATTCCATGATGCTGTGGTTATGTCCCTTCTCTCCCCAGAATGAAACTTCCTGCTTGTCCTCTCAGCTGCAGCTCTTCCTCTCCTCTTCCCTGGCTTTGGTAGCCCAGATACCCACAAGCTCCTGAGGGTCTCCCACACCCCGGAGCCATGGAGGAACCTGGACCCCAGCTGTGACCCCATCCCTGTGTCCCAGACACTGCTCTGCTCCATCAAAGCAATGTTTCACCTCAGCATGAGCCAGTAAATGCTCTGTGTAACTCCAGGCATGGGCTCGTGTGCTTCCACTTCTACTTCACCATCCCAAAACGTGACTGGACCCCACCACAGCCTCTCCTGGCACAGCTGGGGTTGCTGCCTGCCAAGAGCCTGGAGCAGCTCGGGAGCAGAGGGGTGGGATAGGCACCCCCGTGGGGCAGACCAGGGACAGAGCCAGCCCACAGCTGTCGGTGTTTGTGCCGTGCCGTGCGGTGCCAGCAGCGCATCTGAGACGGGAATTAGCTGCTATCCAAGGACACTGCTGTTTTCACATGGCTCATGCCATGTGCCTTAAACCACGTCTTTAAATAAATCCCCGCGGGCCCAGCAGTGCAATGCCCCCGTTAAGTACCAGTTACAGTTAATGGGCGCCGCTGGCTCTGGCTTTGTTGGACAGGACTCCGTTACCTTGTCACCCGACTGACTTCCTCCCTTTTCCCTGAATAACTCCAAAGGAAATGCTCAAAGTGTCATTAAGAGCAAAGGACGGGTCACCTTCTTCCTGCGTAGGGGAAGCGCGGAGAAACCCACACCTCCCTGCACGGGGAGACTTGGGAGCCTCTGGGACGGGCTCCAGGACTCGGAAATACCTGAGGCACAGCCAGGAGAGCCTGGCAGAGAGAAGGAGGAGGGCACAGAGGGCTCTGGCCGTGTTTGTGCTCCGTATTTCTCTGCTGAACTCTAAAGGGAGCCCGCACGGGAGCTGCAGAGCTGCCCCGAGGGCTGGGGTGCACCTTTGGGAGGGGACAGTGGCAGCTCTGGGAGGGGACACCTGCACCTCTGGGAGGGGACACTGGCACCTCTGGGATGGGGACACTGGCACCTCTGTGAGGTCTGTCACTGACCCCACGAGCTGAAATTGTGCTGCCCCCGTGTCTTCTCCAGAGCAGTCCCCTGGAGAGGTGGACAGACTGTGCTGCTCCAAAAATGAGCTCCAGAAGCAAGAAATTTTCCAGAGCCCCTTTTGGGAGGGCTCTGCAGAGACCCCCAGCTGGGATTCCCAGTTCAAACCTCTCCACTCCCTGCAGATGGTTCTGGAGAGGCTCCTGCTCCTTATGGGTGCCCTTGTGGGTGATTTTCGGCTGAGCCAGCCTTACAATCCCCTGGAAAGGTGGCATCACAAACCTTCACTCCCCTCGCCTGCCCAGCAGCGCCCTGGGGCAGGGTCTGCAGCCAGGGGCTCTCCCTTAAAACCCCAAATCCCTGGCATGAGCCAGGGAAGCCAAGAGGCACCCAAATCCCAACTTTCTGCCCTCGAAGTGGGACACTCCAAGCTGACCCGAGCCTGGGGCTGCTCTGGGTTTCTCCCTGGGCTCCTTTCAGAGCCTCCCTGGGACAGGGGTCAGCAGCTCCCGGGGGTAGATAGTTTTTCAAAGCAAATTCCAAAGGGATTACACAATCCCGGCAAGTAATAGGAGCGAGTCAGCGCTTCCCTCCCCTGCCCTGCTCCTCAAGAAGGGAGAGCAGGGCCCACGCAGGCTGCAAAACAAGCTCCAGAGCTGCCAGCGATGGGGTTACCAAGTTTAGAAAGGATTTCACGCTCGCCTGGAACTCACAAACCTGTGGCTCAGGCAGCACAGGCAGCCGGGGGGAGTGGGGAGGGTGGGGGTGAGGGGAGCAGGNTGCCTCCATCCCTCATCAGGAGAGTGGGAAATGGGGCAGGAAAGCTGGAAAAGCCAAGTGAAGGACACGGGGCAGCTTGAAGCTGAGCTCTATTTTATCCCAGAGTTGCTCCTGCCTCTGCCTAAAGTGCATTTGTGTTTTCTGTGCCTGAGTTTCCCCCAGTTCCTGGTCTGGTTTCAGCTGGAAGTCCCTCAGGAATCATTCCTCCCTCTGTTTCACACAGAGCTGACACAGCCCACCTGAAGGGCCTGGGGAGGGAGGAGAGTCCCTGTGCTCCTGCAGCTCCAACCACACACTGCCCATGGGCACAGCCCTGTGGAAAAGCTGAGCTGGACAGAGGTGTCCCCAGCCCACCACGCCCTCTGTCCCTGGAGCTGGACAGAGGTGTCCCCAGCCCACCACGCCCTCTGTCCCTGGAGCTGGACAGAGGTGTCCCCAGCCCACCACGCCCTCTGTCCCTGGAGCTGGACAGAGGTGTCCCCAGCCCACCACGCCCTCTGTCCCTGGAGCTGGACAGAGGTGTCCCCAGCCCACCACGCCCTCTGTCCCTGCCCCCAGCCTCACCACGAGGTTGCCAATGACCATGACCATCATGAAGACGATGAGGCACATGGTCTGGCCGGCCACCTCCATGCAGTCCCACATGGTCTCGATCCACTCCCCACAGAGGATGCGGAAGACGATGAGGAAGGAGTGGAAGAAGTCGTTCATGTGCCAGCGGGGCAGGGTGCAGTCCACGGAGATCTTGCACACGCACTCGATGTAGCTCTTGCCGAAGAGCTGCATCCCCACCACAGCGAAGATGAAGACGATGATGGCCAGAACCAGCGTGAGGTTGCCCAGGGCACCCACGGAGTTGCCGATGATCTTGATGAGCATGTTGAGAGTGGGCCAGGACTTGGCCAGCTTGAAAACCCTCAGCTGTGGGGGGCAAGGAGAGAAGGGGGTGGCTGGGGTGTCATTGCCACAGCAAGGCTGTGACGCTGCCATTTGACCCTCCTGGGGCAGGAGGGATTAAACCCGTAACTGCTCTGGCTCCAACTTCCCTGAATATTTAACTTGACTCAGCCTTATCTTTAACAGGGGCCAAGTTGGTCCCTCCCAAGCTGAGCCTCCACCATGAAGGAGCTGGACAAGCCACCCCCAGCCCGTCCCTGTCACCACCCAGGTGTCTCCTGGCACGTACCAGGCGGAAGGAGCGGAGCACGGAGAGCCCCTGCACGTTGGCCAAGCCCAGCTCCACCAGGCTCAGAGTGACGATGAAGCTGTCGAAGATGTTCCAGCCCTGCTGGAAATACTCGTAGGGATCCAGAGCAATGAGCTTCAGGACCATCTCTGCTGTGAAGATCCCTGTGAAGACCTGTGGGAAGCAGCATCCTTGACCACTTGTTCATAAACCAGTGCTGAGATATGGGGTGGGGTGGGCAGCATCCCTCTTTTTTTAGTGAATTCCCAAAGCACGTCACTCTGTTAAGGCCAGTCCCAGTTGGGAACAAGCTCCCCAGATGCTGCCCAGTGTGGCTGGTAAAGCCAGACTGGGAATACTGGTGACTGATTCCTCTGGAGGGACACAAAGGTGAGTCTTGGCAGCTGAAAATTAAAAATAAAATTTCCTTGGCAAAGAGACAACCTTTGGAATGACTGGGAAATCACAGATGCCCAGCACTGGGAATTGGGCTGCTACTAGGATGTCCCTCCCTGAGCCCTGTGACAGCTGAGCTGGATTTTACACATTGCTCCTTTCCTGGGGCCACAGCAGCACCTGCAGCATTGTGTCACTGCAGACAGGGCTCAGCCAGGTGACAATTGCCATCCCTGCTGCAATTCCACGGCACAGTGCATGCAGAGGGCCTGATGACAGATCTGCTCTGGCTGAAGATGGTGTTGAGACAGGTCTGTCCCTCACGGAGCAGGAAGGAGCAGCAGGGAGGCTGCTGCTCCTGCATCCCGGGGGTTGTCCCCACATGTCCCTTGCATGCCAGCCCACAAATGTTCCTGTCCTGCTCCTGCAACTGCATCCCAGGGGATTGTCCGCACGTGTCCTTTGCATGGCAGGCCACAAACATCCCTTGTCCTGCTCCAGTATCCCAGGAGATTGTCCCCGCGTGTCCCCAGCATGCCAGCCCACAAACATCCCCGTCCTGCTCCTCCCGGCGGATCGCTGCCCTTGTCCTGTTCACCTCGTGCTGGGACAGGCAGCTCGGGCACAGGTAGGGGCTGTGGGGGGAGGCTCGGCCCGGTGGGATGTCCTCTGCCTGCTCCCATCCCCACCTGGCCCTTCCCCAGCAGATCATTCCCCGGGGCTGCACCCGCAGCCAGAATCCGCTCCTGGCTCCAAGGAAGCTCTGGAGCCGCCTCAGCCCGGCCGTGCCTTGAGCACCGGCCCATTAATCCCCTTGTATTTCCTGAATGAAACCAGAGCCGGTCCCGCCCGCCCGGCAGCGGCATCTGTCACTCCAGGGCTGCGCTTCCAGAGGCCCCGGCAGGTGCTGGAGCCGGGCAAAGCGGCAGCACAGGAGAGGGGAGCTCTCCCATTCCTTAGTGCATTGCCCACCGCTGCCAGGGGCTCCAGGGCTTGTCCCGCCAGCAGATCCATCCAGCTCAGAGACATTTGTCACCAGCTCCAAGCAGAAGCAGCCACTAAATGCACCTATAAAATCAGGACAGCTGAGATTTGCAGTGATTCCACTGGACAAATCCCTGATTATTTTTAAATTTAATGCTGCATTGTTGCTTTCTGCTCTGTGTGGACCTGTTTGTTCCCACAATCTGGAACAGCCTCTGCTCTTCCCCGTGGCCACCCAGCATTTCTGTGGTGACCCTGTGGTGTCACCCGCGGTTGTGATGAAGAGGCTGGCTCAGGATGCACCGAGCCGGGCAGGGACTGCAGCCGGAGGGGAGCAGGGAATGGCAGATCCCGATCCCACATCAGTGCCCTTGCTCTGGGCCATCCCGGAGCCCAGCCCCGTGCAGGGGTGCTGTGGGCAGAGCCCCGCAGGGTTCTGGGATATTTTAATGGGAGCAGAGGGGGATCTGCCCTCCGAGGTGGGGAGGCTCGAAAGGGGAGGGATGGAGCTCCCTACCAGGTTCCCCACGCTCAGCACGTTCTCGAATTCCTCCGTCATGGGGTAGTGCTCCATGGCCATGAAGAGAGTGTTGAGCACGATGCAGATGGTGATGCCCAGGTCCACAAAGGGATCCATCACCACCAGCTTGACAAACTCCTTCAGCTTCACCCAAGGACGGCAGCAATTCCAGACTAGGAATGTGTGGGCGAATTTGTACCACCAGGGTGGGCATTTCTGGTGAGCTTCTTCCAGCTCTGAGGGTGGGAAAGGAAAAGTGTGGGATTATCTTGTCGTCACCTGGGTGGGTAAGTGCTGACCCTCAGGAGGAGTTCTCCTGAGGTCCTGGACCACCTCTGGATGATCTATGATTTTAATATCATGGAACAGCCTGAGCTGGAAGACATCCACAAGGATCATTGATCCAGCTCCTGGCCCTGCCCAGACACCCCAACAATCCCACCCTGTGCATCCCTGGCAGTGCTGTCCAAACACTCCTGCAGCTCTGGCAGCCTCGGGGCCGGGACCATTCCCTGGGGAGCCTGGGCAGTGCCCAGCACCCTCTGGGGAAAGAATCTTTCCCTGAGATCCATCCCAAATTCCCCTGGCACAAGCTCGTTCCCTTGTCCTGTCCCTGGTCACAAGGAGCAGAGATCAGAACTGCCCCTTGGGAGGAACTGAGGTCTGACCTCAGGGTCCTATTCTCCAGCTGAACAAACCAAGTGACCTCAGCCACTCCTCATGTGGCTCCTCCACATCCTTCATCATCTTCTTAGCCCCTCTTTGTACACTTTTTAAAAGCTTTAGATCTTTTTTGTATTGTGGCACCCAAAAAATACAGGGGCTAAAAGAATAAGCCTTCCCATCCCCAGGCACAGAGATGATGCAGACCTGGCCCTCCAAACTGGAGAGGGATGGAAAGGCAGATCAGCCAGGGAACTGTGGATCCAATCCTGCTCCCAGCCCCTGGGCAGGATTAGAGATGTCCCTGCCACCCTGAGATTGCCAGGATATCCAAGGGCAGTGCTCTGGTTTTCATGTGTGTTCTTGGGAGGACAGGGGACTTGAACTGCTGAGTTCATGGTGCTTTTTGCTGAAGCTGACACAGCAGCTCCTGGGAAGCTGTTCAACAGTTCCCAGTTGGCTCTGGAAAATCCTCTAATCAACTGCAATCTCATTAATTTGTGTGAGATATTGGATTATTGCCTCCAGGCATCATCCCAGTGAGCTGGGATGAAACGTCTGGCTTGAGCATCACTGACCCCGTATGGAGACCCCAGGGCTGGAGTCATCCCTTGTGTGGGGCTGGGAATTTGGGACAGCCACTGTCACCAAGCCAGGCCCTCCAGCACTGACCAGGACCCTCACCCAGCGGGACATACCTTCCACAGCATTGGAGATGACACTGATGGCACTTCCCACCCTCTTCTCCAGCCCTGGCCCATCTTGGTTGTCCACAGTGAGGTGGTTGAGGTCTGGCTTCTCTGGCTCATGGGTGGGGTTGAACTGGAAGGAGAGGAGGGAGGGATGCAGAGTTATTCCATGCTCTGAAAGACAGAGCAGGCAGAAAACAGAGAATGGTCTGGAGAGACCTCTGAGTGCAAGGTGGGGACCCCAAAAAGGCTTGAAGGACCCAGCCCATAGAGAGGTGGGCACAAGCCTGGCCCCTCAGGAGGTTGGTCAGGGTGGGCACCCTCAGGGAGGGCAGGGGCAGAGCTGGCACCTACATCAATCACGGTGTCGGATCTCTGCAGGGTGATCTTGGGCACCACCTGCCCGTTGCAGTCCTTGGCCTTGTCCTGGTCACTGTTGAGGTCCGAGTCGTGCCCCTTCCCGGCCACGCTGCTGGGCAGGGAATTGCTGCTGGATGAGCGCTCCTGCAACTGCACAACCCCGTCCCTGTCACCCCTGTGTCCACAGCCGTGGGGACATCCCAGGTGGCTGAGGGCTCCAGGGGGTGGGAAAATTCCTTGTCCCTGCAAGTGATGAATGGATGAGGCTTGGGGCAACCTGGGGTAGTGGGAGGTGTCCCATGGCAGGGGGGACTGGATGAGCTTTCATGTCCCTTCCAACCCAAGCCATCCCGGATTTCCAAGCTTTTCCTTTTCCTTTTCCTTTTCCTTTTCCTTTTCCTTTTCCTTTTCCTTTTCCTTGTCCTTTTCCTTTTCCTTTTCCTTTTCCCTCCCTGCACTCAGCTCTCCTCAGCTGAGTTAGGTATGTTCAGATTTGGTCAGCAACAATAATTCCTAAGGACAAAACTGAGCAAACCTTCGTTCTTCAAACAGAAAACTTTGTCCTTTGCAATGAGGTCTCATCCAAAATGGCAAAGAAGCAAAATCCTCAAGGCTTTTGCTGAAATGTGGCCTCCAGGATTTTTGCACTTGCACTCAATGTTGTATTATCACATTTCCATTGCATGCAAAATTTTTTTTGGTTTTTTTTTTTGTCTTTTCTTTTTTTTTTTTCTTTTTAACAATGCTATTAAAATTTGAGTTTATTACACCCTCTCATAGCACTGAGGATGCCACAGCAGACTGGGAAATTCTCTGTTCTCACAGCACATTGCTGAAATCCAGGACATTTTCCACCTTTAATCATGGGATATTAAATAGATCCAAGCCCCTATTTCATGTAGGTGCTTTGCCCTCACTCTCAGCTTAATTCCCTCTGTCTTTTTAATTTCTCTGTGTGACTCTAAAGGAAGACATCCCTTAACAAAGCCTTTGGGCACTTCCCTGGTTGATTTGCTCAGGGAAGGGGCCTCAGCACCAGCCCCAGAGTCCCCAACCCTCGGGCAGGGCTGGCTCAGACCCTTCCTGCAAACAGCAGCAGCCAGAGAGGAACAAGCCACTTCCCAGGGGATTTTGCAGCTCTGGACAGATAAGAGAAGAGTGATAAGAGGCTCTGGAGAGAGTCAAACATTGGTTTGTGCCTCTCCAGATGTGAGGGAGGTGGTGTCTTGCCCAGACAAAGAGATTTTCAGGGATGTCTCCTGTGGATGCTGCTGACATGGACCAAAAGGATGATTAGAGCTGGAAAATGGCTGGGCTGCAGCACCAGAGGCTTTTGGCCATGTTTTTATAGGAATGTTGTACTGAAAAACATTCCCAAGGATGGCAGAGGGGTGAAGTAACATCCTGGCACCACAACGGGTCATCTCTTGTCCGGACTGTGCTTTGGCAAGCAGGGCTGGAACGGATGACCCTGGAGGTCCCTTCCCACCTGGAATTTATTGAATCCCAGGGTGGTTTGGGTTGGAAAGGACCAGAAAGACCATTAGCTTCCAACCCTCCTGCAATGAGCATGGACGCTTCCACCATTCCAGATTTCCTTGGCTCCCATAAAGACTCCAGGACCTCCCTGGTGAGGCTCAGGGTTCTCGAGCCCTTGGTTGTGTCTCCAAAGCCGAGGCTTTGCTGACACATTGAGCTGTGCTCTTCCCTGAATGCCTCTTTTGTGCCTTGGTGGCACCGAGCTGAGCTCCTGCCGGGATTCCTGATGTGCTGCAGGAGATCCATTGGAACTTCTGAGGCCTTTTATGTCTCTCACCTCCTCCTCCTCTCAAACAACACCTCATCCCCATGCTGCTCCTCTCTGCTGCCTCCCAGTGCACCCTGGGCTGGGATTTGGATGTGGAAATTTGATCTTTTCAGCCTTTTTTGCCCCACCCATGATAGTATCTCAGTTTTTTGATTCAGACGTGATACCCAAAATAGTTACTCCATTTTTTCTTTACTTCCTATGGACCAAATGGAGTTTTTCTTTGGACTTTACACCATGCTTGTTGCTGCCTCCATTTCCTCTCCCTATTACCAAAACCTCTAATTTTAGCCTCCACTCTTCCAACTCACCAGCCTTTCCTGCTCCTCTTGCTGCTTCTTCAGCTGCTCCATGAGCTGCTGGAATTCCTCCTCCTTCTGCTGCTCCTCCAGCATGGTGGCGTCGTTCTGCTCGGCGTAAGCCATGGCCACCACGGCCAGGATGAGGTTGATGAGGTAGAAGGAGCCCAGGAAGATGACTACTACGAAGAAGATCATGTAGGTTTTCCCTGCTGCTCGCAGTGTCTGTGGGAAGAGGTGGGAGGGATGTCACGATGTCACTTTGGTGACGCTCCCAAGAGAAGGTGCTGCCCTGGGACACCCTCCTGCTTGTGCTAAGAGGGAAATATTTTGCTCCTGTCTTCTCCAAGGGTTGATCATTGCCCAATGGACCTTCTTGCAGGCCCTGGCACTGGGTTGGGACTAGTGGTAGGCAGAGAGAAGCCTTGGTTCTGGAGGTTCCCAAGGGCTGGGAGTGATGGAGGTGGGACTGATATTCCACCAGTGACTGCTTTGCTCAGCCCCCACCTTCTCAGGTTTCACCTTCAGGACAACACGGTCCTTTCCCGACTCTGATCATGTGGGCAAACCTTTCCAGAGGACAGCCTTGGGTGTAAGATCCCTTTTACCTGGCCAGCCTCTGGAGCTGGGGTCAGCTGGGGTTTTGTGGTGTCTCCCTAGACACAACTCAATGAGGGGACAAGTGACCTAGCTTCTCCTCCTTATCCTGTCCCTCAGCTCGAGCCAGAGGTGCTCTGGACAATCTCATAAATCCCAGATTTCCACGTCTGAGCTGACAGCACCCTGGGAAACACATTGCACTCCCATGTTAGGGAAGTAGTAAATGGGACCATCCCCATCTCCACTGATCCTGGCTGGAGCCACAAACCACAGGAAAAGAACCCACAGGAAAAGCTTCCAGTCAGTGACTTTCCACCTCAGGGGCAGCACGGAAACAAGAGGAACACTGGCACAGGGGTGGAGGGGCGGTGCCTACCAGCTGGAAGAGGTTCTCCCAGAAGTCCTGGGTCATGAGGCGGAAGAGGGCCAGGAAGGCCCAGCTGAAGGTGTCGTAGCTGGTGTAGCCGTAGTTGGGGTTCCTGCCGGCCTTCATGCACTCATAGCCCTCGGGGCACTTCCTGCCAGGGAGGCAGCAGAGATGAGACCCTGGCGCTGCCCCGCAGCCAAACCCATCCCCACGGAGAGGGGGTGCAGTGGGGGGACCCTCCCCTCCAGGTGAGATGCCTGGACTGAGTCCACCTGCCCCTGTCTGATACCTGCTGCCCCCCAAAGCTGATACAGGCAGGATGCTCAGACTGAGATCCCTCAAGCTGATAAATTTGGGATGCCTGAACTGATTCCACCTGAAATTGATACAATTGTGATGCCCAGACTGATATCCTTGAGCTGATACCATTGGGATGATCCAACTGATACCTTCAAGATGGTCCCCAAGCTGATCCATTGGGATTCCTGGACTGTTCCCTTGCAGAGCCACATTCCCAGCCCCAACCCTGTCCCACCTCAAGCACCAGGGGTCACACGAGCTGTGCCAGCTCCCTGTCCCCTCCCAGGGGTTCAGAGGGAGGGGGTCTCACTCACCCAGCGTCGCTGCTGTTCCCACAGAGCAGGGCATCGAGGGCTCCCTCCAGGAAGTAATAATTGGCTTTGCAGATGGGGAAAGAGCAAGAAGAGCAAGGAATATAAATAAATAAATAAATAAATAAATAAGCACAAAAAATTATTTTTAAACTTTTGGGTGCAACTTGCTGTCAGAGAAATTCCTTGAATCCCAGGGGAATTTGCTGACTCCCAGTGCCAGGCACGTGGTTATCTACTCTCTGTTGACTTTGTTGTTTGTCTTGGCTCTGTCTCAGGGAGCTCCTGGGATTGTTTCATCAATCCAACCAGATCCCTCCCAAGCCTGGAAGCAGCTCTGGATCTGGCCAGGGCCAGGCCACCTGGAATATGGGTTAGCATGAGGTCAAAGGATCAGGGCTGGCCCATTTTCCTGGGAAATCAGGGCATCAAGCACGGGGCACTGCAGGAGTCCCAGAAAAACCTGGGGAAACTGCTTCTGCTCCATGGCTACATCTTCTCCTGCTGCTCCCATCGCTCGTGGGGACACCAGGGGTCCTTAAAGCTCTTCCTTAGGGCTCCAGCACAGATCCAGAGCCACAGGAGCTGCCAAGCAGTGCCACCACAGGTGACCTGCCCAGGGACACGGAGGAGCGCCTGCAGACACCCACACCTGGATCTGGCAGAGGGCAGCTGATCCAATCCTGAACCTCACCAGGGCAGCCCTCCCAGGACTGCTGGGGCTTCCTGGATCCTCCCTGGCTCTGCCTGCCTTCTTGCCATGGGGCTTCTCTTTATCCTGTGTGGGCTCAGGGAGGAAATACCCTGTTCATGCCATTCCAGGTTTTTGGGCTGGCCCCAGCAGCTGCTCTGCTGCACTTGTGGCCTTGTGTGGCTGCTCTTTGCATGGAGCTCATCAGATCCTGTGGATTCAACCTGTCCCCTACCAAAACCTTCCTGAATGAATGCTGGAGCTGACTGTTGGGCCAAGCAGCTCAGCTGAGACCCAGCCTGGCCTCCTGAGCTCTGCTGAGTGTCCTGAATGAGATGTGGGGCATCCCTGTGGGTGACCCTGCCACCCTGCAGCTCTACCAGGCAGATTTGCTAGATTTTTACATTTTCATGGAATTTAAAAACTCAAAACTGAAGAACAAACAAAAAACCCACCACACTTTGGGCAAAATTTTCAAAGAAGGGGTAGGAAAGGAGAAAGGTAGACCTTCCTGAGGATCTGTGCTGGTCTCACCTCTCCCTCCCTCTCTCCCTCCCCCCCTCCTGTGGCTTTTGTAGTGTTGCATAAAGGGTCCATTTGGCACTGTGGTACCTGGGGAAGGATCCAGATAGTGAAAAGTGGCTTCAAAATGTCATCCCTGCATCTTTTTCTCTGGTTTTCCACCCAAAGTTCCACCTGCTCCTCAAGGTCTCCTTGCAGTAACCACCCCGATGGCCCATTGGCCCTGACGAGAAAGTGAGAAGGATGGAGACTCTGGTCCATCCAAACCTTTCTGTGGTGAAACCTTCCTGGAAGACCTTAGCTTGCCCAAGTGGACCTCATTGTCCCTGTCCAGGGGAGCTGGATCCCATCTGTCCGTTCCGTGAGGGTGCCCAGCCTGTTCCACCCAGCAGCCTTGGCAGGAAGATCCATGTGAGCAAAGCTTGGAGTGGCCAGGAGGAGCAGGCAACTGAGGAGCAAACCGGGGTGAGGGGTCAGAGGAGAAGGGGCTGTGGGAGCTTTACCTTCATCGTTGATGTAGGCCTCGAAGTCAAAGGTGCTGTTCCTGGTGAAGTTCCCGGTGAAGTTCCCGGTGAAGTTCCCGGTGAAGTCATCCATGAAGTCGTAGAAGGTTGAGTTGACCGAGGTGTCATTGTCCAGCCCCAGATCCTGCAGGAAGGTGCTGTTGGGGGGAGGCCAGCGCACACACTTCTGCCGGAGGTTGCCCATGAAGAGCTGGAGGCCAATGAGGGCGAAGACGCTCAGGCAGAAAACCGTGAGAATCATCACGTCCGAGAGCTTCTTCACTGACTGAATCAGAGCCCCCACGATCGTCTTCAGCCCTGGGGGGAGGCGTCACCACTGAGCTGTGTGCTCCTTTGTTAATTGTGGGCAGCAGGCTGTGGTGTCCCCAAAAGGTGCTGGCTGTGGTGGGGACGTGTGACACCAGGGAGTTCAGGCCCTCAGCTCTGTCCCCACACATGGCTGGGCCCACAGAACTGTCACCCTTGGGTTCATGCTGGTGACTTCCTCATCCTTGGGATATCCAGACCAAAGCCCACCCCAACCTGGCAGCCATCAGTTCCTTTGGATTTTCTTTTTCCCTAAATGTCACAATCTGGCATTTTTTTGTACCAAACCACTGGAGTGAAGCACTTCAGAGAGGAACATGGAGAAGGTCTTTGCTGGCCCAGCTGTGTGATGCTGTGCACCTGTCCCAGCTCCAGAAAAGACTCCGTGGTCTAACTGCTGTCCCTGGGGTGTTGGGAGCCCTGTCAGACCCCTCATCCTGATCTCTCCAAGCTGGAAAATCCCTAGTGTGCCCAAATGAAGGTGACAAAGTGACACTTGCATCTGGGTTAACTCATCTCTCCCCACAACATCACCATTCCCTCCCCAGGGAGGCTCATCCACAGATCCTCAGAGGGATTTTTCTGTGGAGCATGGAATTCTTGTCAGCCAAGGTCTACATGGATATGGGCAATGCTGAGACATCCCAGTATTCATCTTTAGAGCTCCTCTGAGCCCAGAGCTTTCTCACATGGAGAAATTATTCAAGAAAATGATTTTTAGCCCTGTCCTCCTGCCAGTTCCTCATTCCCCAAACTATTTAGGTAAAATCCTATTCTCCAAGGGCCTGACCAAGGTCTGATGTTCTAAACCAGCTTATTTTTGCCACTGCTATTTCTGCAGAGCCCTTGGGGATGTCATTCCAGAAAGAAGCAGCAGTTTACATTTTGCTCAATGCAATTTTTAGCCTGTTTGATGAAGGAAAAAAACTTCCAAATGTGAACCCTCATGGTCTGGAGCCTACAGGGACACCACAAGGATTTATTCATCACAAGGAATTTTCATTTTCAGTTCATTATCATGCTTCAGATTTCTGTGTATTTGCAGCAAGTGTTGAAAGCACGGTGTTGAAATGGTATCAAATTTGGAAATCAGCAATCAGGGGGATTCGATAAGGTGCTCCTCACACGAGTCTGGATGTTTCGGATGATGTTAAACCAATACCTGTTAAATATCTCAGCCTCAGCACCAGACAGCCAACAATGGGCACAAAACTGAGTCCATAGCTTCATAAATGGAGAGATTTGGTTTATCAAACCTGTAAATCCACTGGGAGCACAAATTTCCTTAATGCTTCTCCAAGGAGCCTTAAAAACATCACATCTGCCTCTTCAGGGGCTGCTAAACAACCTGATGAGTGCAGCTGATTTCAGGATGTAAAATCAGCGGGATCTGACCCAAAAGCTGAATTACATGGAAAATTTATGGAAAGCTTCATTTGCTCTGTTTTCTCTTGGAACTGCCAAAAGAACCAGGAATTGCTGGGTATGGTGGGAATACCTGAGCTCAGGGGAAGGCATGGAGGGGAGGCTCCTTCTCTAAGTCCCACCTGGTATCACCGTGATGGTTTTCAAGGCACGGAGGACACGGAAGGTCCTGAGAGCAGAGATGTTCCCCAGGTCCACAAACTCGGTGATGTAGCTGTGGGACACGAGAGGGAAGAGCTCCAGGGGCTCTGCCCAGAACACTCCTCGTTCCTCCAGATTTCCCTCCTGTCCTCCCCATCCCACTGGACTCACGCCATGGAGATAACCATGAAGTCCAGCCAGTTCCACGGGTCACGCAGGAATGTGAAGTCGTCGATGCAGAAGCCTCTCGACAGGATCTTGATGAGAGACTCGAAGGTGTAGATCCCAGTGAAGGCGTATCTGAAACGGGACGGGTCACCCGGGACACACTCGCCCAGGTCCAAGGATTCGTCCACCCCTCCTGGGGGAATATCCTGAGGAGCTGACTCTGGGGGCTGATGGGTTTTTGGGGTGCTTCAGCACTGGGAGAGGTTTTCATCTCACCTCATAAGGTGGGTTGGGACATCTCAAGATACCGATCCCTCTGGTGACCATTCTGCAACACCTCTGTCCCTGCTGATGTCCCACCTCCCCCACGCTCACTGTAAAGCCCTGCTGAGACCTGACTGTGCAGAACCACAGCAGAAAATGCTGGATTTCCCCTCTCCCCTGGGTTGTCCATGGTCCCTGGACAGGTGGATCACCTCAGCCTCTCCAGACTGGCAGTGCTGACCCAGCCCAGCCCAACCTGCTCTTCAGGGCTCTCCAGACATGGAGACCCCAGCAGGTTTTGGGCAGCTCTGAAACATTCTCGCTCTTCAATGCCCTATGGAGAGTGTGGACCTTCCTTCTGAGGGCCACCAGCACCTCTCAGTGACACCTCTCCTGTGCTGAAGGGTGCTGGGATCCCCACCCCTCTCTCTCAGTCTTGGTCTTGTCCCTCCTGAGGGACATTGCCAAGCTGGGCTGTCCCCATGGCCAGGGGAGGTCTCAGGACTCACTCCACGTTCTTGGACCACGCTGGGGGGTTGCTCAGTGTCATAAACACGCAGTTGGTTAAAATGGTGATCATGATGAACATGCTGAATAATTTAAAACCTGGTCAAGGACAAATGCTCTGGATGGTGCCTGGATCCCCACTTCCCATGGTCAGGAAGCCAAGTGTCCCTGTTCCTCTAGTCCTGGCTGCCACCTTGGTCCCTCACCCTGCCCTGCTCTTCCTGGTCATCTCCCGCCTCAGTCCTGCACTCCCACTTCCCTCTTTTCCTCTCTGTTTCCATTCATGTTCCCAGCCCCTTTCCTTCCTTTCTGCTCCCCTTCCCAGTTCTGTGGTGGTGGCTCTGCCTCCCTTTCTGTCCTCTGTGCTCCTTCCTCTCCATCACCTTTGGATATAGCTTTCCCTTCCTTTCATAGTCTCTCCAGACCTCAAAAACCCTCAATCTCTTTCTAGAAAGCTCTAACTCTTAGGCTTAGACCCCTCTGCTGCAAAACCTCCCTCTTTTCCTCCTCCCTCATGGCCATGAACCCCTACTTCCTCCAGAGCTCTGCTGGGATCACTTCCACCCACCCTGCAATGCCCCTCGTGCTCTTGGGCTCCTTTCCTGCCTTTCCCTCTCTGTCCTGGTTCCTCTGCTTCCCTCTCCCAAAGCCTCCTTGGAGCTCCCTGCTCACCCCCATCCCAGTGGGACCAGATCCCCTGATCCATGAACATTTTCCTTCCTTTCCAAGTCTCCCCAGACCTCAAAACCCTTCAACCTCACGCTAGGAAGCTTCACCACTTGGGCTTCTTCCCTTCTCCATCCAAACTGATTCCTCCCTTCTCCAACCAAAAGAGAGCTTTTGGTGCCACCAAGGTGCGCATCGAGAACCTGCTCCTTGGACGAAAGCAGTGGACAGCAGGTTCTGCCTGTGCTGGGTGCCCAGGGGATTTCCACACCACCCCATCATGAACCCCTTCACTTGTCCCTCTCTTGGGGCTGTTTGGACTCTGAATGCCGGAGTTTGACCTGGCCATGGAGCAGCATCCCAGAGATCAAGGATATGAATGGATTAGGACTTTGATGGCTCCTCTGCGGATGGGGTGGAAGGGCCCCAGCATGTAGAGGGCAGGGGTGGCCGAGAAGCGGAAGATGGACTTGCCCTTGTTGAGGACGATGAACGTCTGTGGAGAAAAGAGGGGAGGGGGGGTTAGTCCTTCTACACCCCCCAAAGCACCACGGACCAAGGGCCGCCCTCGGGGGGGAGATCTCTCTGTGTGTTTGGAGCTCCAAAGGCTTGGAGATGCTCTCTGCTTTGGAAGAGAAGTGACCACAGCAATCTGGGGTGGTGGATCACCAGAATGGGCTCAGGTAAGCACGGTGGAAAGCACAGGAGGTCCCTGCTTGGGTCTTTTGTTTGGGACTTACACCTAAGGCCAAGCCTACCACAGCCAAAACTCTGGCCCTCACCTTCTTGTCCTTGTAGAAAGGATCCAGGTCCTCCAGGGGGGTCCCGATGAGCTCCAGAGGTGGGTCACCATAGATGAGGGGCAAATTCTTGCCAGCTTCCAGGTCACTGCTGGGCTTGACCTCCTCTTCCTCAGGCATCTCCACCTGCTGCCGCTTTATCCGGAGCGCCTCGGCCTCGGCCATGCGCTGCTCGATGGCGGCCAGCGAGGCCGGGGTGAAGGGGCGCAGGTTTTCGGGGCCCGGGATGTGCGGCAGGCCGGCCATCCTCTCATTCTGCTTCTGGGCCAGCCGCGCCCAGCCTGCAGGGACAAGGGGCTGGAATACCACCTGGGGACGTCTCAGGGGCGTTTGGTGGCAGGATCTCAGTGGGGTTTTAGCAAATGCATTTATGGCAGAAATCTTGAGCTCGCAGGAAAGGTTATTGTGCACCCCATGTGTTCCTGCTCCTCCCAGACCCCCATTCCCATCTGAGCTGGGCAGCCTCAGTCTGGAGGAGGCTCAGGGGGAACCTTCTCTGCAACTCTCTGACAGGAGGGTGCTGCCAGGACTGGGTTGGGCTCTGCTCCCAGGAGCAGCGACATGACAAGGGGACACAAACTTTAGCTGCATCAGGGGAAGTTTATGCCGGACATCAGGAGAAATTATTTCCCAGAAAGATGGGGCATTGGAAGGGACTGTCCAAGGGGGTGGTGGAGTCCCTGTCCCTGGAGGTGTTTAAGGAAAGCCTGGATGTGGCACTGAGTGCCATGGTCTGGAAGACAAGGGGATGTTGGGTCGTGGATTGGACCTGAAGATCTCAAAGATCTTTTCCAACCTCATTAATTCTGTGATTCCACCTCCAATTAGGAGGCACTATGAGGCTGGGATGCCTGGTGTCCCTGTCACCACCTGGCTATGTCAGACACAATTTCACATCCCAAACACGGTGTTTCAACACAACCAAATACCTTGGGAAGCATCAGCCCTGCTCCAGCTGTCTCCCCTTGCAAGAGCATCAACAACTTTGCTCCTGCAGCTCCTGCAAGGGGCCTGTGGTGCCTTAAACAAGAGGTTCCTCAGCCAGAGGAGCTGGGTCCTGCAGGGCTGTGGCCCTGGGACAGCTCCCAGCCGTGGGAAGCATGAGGAACCTGCACTGCTGGGTGGCTCTGCTCCCAGGAAGGGTTAAAGGTTTATCCCAAGCCAAGAAGTGAAGCAGTAATGGCACTTTTGAATGTTACAGGGATCAGGATGACTTCCCAGAAGGAATAGGGTGGGTGGCTTAGGAGAGGTGAGGATGTTCTGCATAAAAAGAGTTGGAGAGAGGGAAGTGTGGAGGAAAGGAGTGGCTGCTCCTGGGGGAAGAGGCTGATGTGCCCTGGGAGGGGTGGAGACTCTGGCAGAGGCTCCTCAAACACCACAGAGGTTTTGTGCCTTGACAATACCCCATGACCACCAGATTGTGGGATATGAGCCCAACAGTCCATAAAACCCAACCTGCTTCTCATGGACACTGGGACAGCTGCGCCTCTGTGCCTCACCCTCCCAAACCAGCACTGGCAACCCCAAACTTCCTGTGAAGCTGCCAAGCACCTGCTCCCGAAAAACCTTCAGGATTAATACTCCCCAGAGCCCCAGCCCTGCCGTGCTGAGAGCTGGAAACCCTCAGCCCTTTGGGATTAGGGAGAACGGGACATTTACGGCCCTGATGGGAAAAGAGACTGGAAATGGAGCTGGGAAAGGGGCTCAGCCTGGAGAAAAGGAGGCTCAGGGGGGCCCTTCTGGCTCTGCACAACTCCTGCCAGGAGGGGACAGCCGAGGAGGGTTGGGCTCTGCTGCCAGGGGACAGGGACAGGAGGAGAGGGAACGGCCTCAGGCTGGGCCAGGGGAGGTTTAAATTGGGTGTTGGGAAAATTTCTTCATGGAAAAGTTGGCCAGACTTTGGAACAGGCTGCCCACAGCAGTGGTGAAGTCCCCATCCCTGAGGGGTTTAAAAGCCCTGTGGATGTGGCACCTGGGGACAGAGACCAGTGGCAGCCTTGGCAGTGCTGGTGGTACAGTTGGGCTTGATGGTCTCAGAGGACTTTTCCAACCTGAAGGATTCTCTGATTCCATCTGGTTTAGGGAGAGTTTCGTCCTTGCTGAACGGGGTTATTTAATGGCACAAACTGAGTCACACCTCCGCAAAGTGGAGTCTGGCCTCAGCCCAACTTGTGGCCCCAGCTGGTCTCCCACGGATGGGGAGCGGATGGACTCCAGAGGTGGGACCTCATCAAAGCAAACAAAAAGGGAATTTTGGGTCCCAGGTGTCTCTGAGAGGGGACAATGCCTGGGCAGGGAACAGAGGTGCCACCAGTGCTGCTTCTCATGGAATTGCTTGGGACTCACATCGAGTTCCTGCTCCACTTGAGCAGCTCTGGAACCTTCCCCTCGATAGCAGGGAGCTCAAAAAAGCCAAGAAGCACAGGGCTGTGGCTGGTTTTATCACCCTAAACCCCAGTGGGCATGCGCTGGTGCAGGGGATCACAGAACACCTCCAGCTGGGAATGGATCAATGGGGATGGGATCATCAGAGGGAGCAGCACCCACGCTCCAACAGGACCCACAGTGCCTGTGGGGGACCTTCACAGAAGTCACAGAATTGAGTCACAGAATCACAGAATCACTGGGTTGGAAGAGACCTTCAAGATCATCAAGTCCAACCTAGCCCCAACACCTCAACTAAACCCTGGCACTCAGTGCCACATCCAGGCTTTTTTTAAACACATCTGGGGATGGTGACTCCACCACCTCCCCGGGCAAACCATTCCAGAACTTTATCACCCTTTCTGTAAAAAACTTTTTCATAATATCCAACCTATATTTCCCTTGTCACAGCTTGAGGTTCCCGCCTCAGCTCTGGCAGCTCTGGGGACCCAGAGGAGCTCATTACTCTGGGCAGCCTCAGTTTCCCTGGAAATCGGGATTCACAGAGCTGTCAGGACCAGCCTGTGCCACGGGCTGTGCCGGAGCTGCTGTCCCCGCTCAGTGCAGGGGGTGCTGCCCGGGCCGTGTTTTCCCCGGGTGCTGCTCTGCGGTGCCACAGCGCTGTCCCCGCTGGCCGAGGTGCTCTGCCTCCAGCTGCCACCGGCGATCAGCGCCGGGCTCAGGTTTCTGCAGCCCCATGACTCTGCTCATTCCTGTCCCAGCCCCAGTTCTGCTCCTGCCCCTGTCCCCTCTCCCTGCCGCTGGGCTGGAGCCGCTCCCCAGCCGATGGAGCAGGGCTGGCAGCACTAGAAGCAGGGCTGGCAGCACTAGAAGCAGGGCTGGCAGCACTAGAAGCAGGGCTGGCAGCACTAGAAGCAGGGCTGGCAGCACTAGAAGCAGGGCTGGCAGCACTAGAAGCAGGGCTGGCAGCACTAGAAGCAGGGCTGGCAGCACTAGAAGCAGGGCTGGCAGCACTAGAAGCAGGGCTGGCAGCACTAGAAGCAGGGCTGGCAGCACTAGAAGCAGGGCTGGCAGCACTAGAAGCAGGGCTGGCAGCACTAGAAGCAGGGCTGGCAGCACCAGAAGCAGGGCTGGCAGCCACCGGGGAAGATGCTGGGGCAGAGCAGCACTGTCTGAGATTACACTGGGAGGCTCAAAGGGAGTGTTGGCCCTGGCATGGGAATTCTTTTTGGCTTTTCAGGGTCTTTTACAGCTCCTGGTGCTGCTCTGACCCCTTTGGGGCCACCCGGAGAGGATGGGATGGCTCCAAGGAGCAGGAGCAGGACTAATCCCGTGTCCAGATCCCACACACCACCAGAAGAAGACACCATCATCTCTGGTTGCTTCTCAGATTTGGAAGCAAAGCCGAGCCCCGGCTCTGTGGGGGCTGAGCCCAGCACCCCTCTGCCCCCAGTGAGCCCAGCCCCACACTGGGGCAGGGGGGGCACAGGGTGGGGCACACGGCCAGGTCCCACCAGCCCAGGTGAAGGGTCCCATCCTGGGACCGGCCCCTGGCCACGGGAACAGGAGGAGCAGCCCTGGACCTGGCCTGGCACGTTTTTAGCAGCTCCTGTGAATCACCCAGACCAAACTCTTTGTGCTTCCATAGGTAAAGGCAGTCCAGGCCCAGTGACAGGTGCTGCCCTGGGCACAAATCACCCACGAGGTCCCTTGGGGCTCTGGCCCAGCTCTCCAGGACCTGAGTCCTCCGAGAGTCCCTAATTAAGGAAGATCCCTGCCCCATCATCTTTCCTGCTGGGAAATCAATCACTTAAAATGTCTCTGCAGAGCACTGATTAATTAGCTTCTTAAATTTTGGCCACCCAGCTAAGATGAATGATTCCTTTTTGCTGTGACACAGGTGAGCTGCAGCTTTGGGACACTGCCCATGGCATGTCCTGGATGAGCGTCTCAATCCCCAGTTCCTGCATCAGGAATTGCCAGCAGGGGACTGGGAACAGCTCCCGCCTCAAGAGTGCCCAGGCTGCACTTGGAGAGAAATTCTTCTCCCTCTGATATTTTTGCTGCTCTGAGGGCACACAAAGGAATCAGGCACCAAAATAACAGGACTGGTTTGGGAGCCCCCAGGGATGCTGTGTAAGAGGTTCTGTGTAACAGGTTGGCAGGTCCTGTCTGAGGCTGCTGGAAAAGTCACCCCATCCAGGCACTTCATTCTGCCCAGAAAATAACCTCCCGTGGGCTGAGGAAGAGGAGGGGAGGACATTCTTGGCTCTGGGGGACACAGGGGCTTGGGATCTCCTCTCACCTGCCTGACCCAGGCTCCAGCTTCTCCTCCTCTAAGGCATTTTTCTGGGGGATCCCCTGCAAACCTGGAGCCTCCTGCACCCTGGGGGAGCATCTGCAGCCCTGGAGTTTCCCATGGAACCAGGCCAGAGAGATGCAGCTTCTCCCCAGGCACGCAGGGCTGGCTGGGTGAGGGCAGGCCCAGCTGGGGTGTGCCACGGGGGTGCTGCTCCTGGGAGTGTGGGGAATGGATTTGTAGAGAATTCTCAAAGTTTGATAGAAAGTTAACATAGTATATATCTGTGTGTAAATTTGAGATAAAAAATGTTGACTTAGAAATGCCATGGAATAGGACAGACATTGTTGAAAGAGAAATAGAACTAGAAACAAGTTTTAAAGAATATCTTTGCAACTAAGACTAGATATTTTAGAGGAGATCCCAGCCCTGCAGACATCGGGAACAGCACTGGGATGCCCTGACGTTCAAACACAGCTCAAGCAGCTGCCCTGGCCTGCTCTAAGAGGAGTTCACCTGCAAACCTGCCCTGCAAGGTTCATCCTTTTGGGACACTCTGGAAAAACCCCCAGAGACCAACTGGGACACAAGTCCAGGAGAGCAAACAGCCGGAAGGGCCCCAAGCAGGTGGAAAGGAGCTTCACTCAGCAGGAACAGCAGCGCCGGGCTGACAGGAGCTGTGTTGGGAAGTCTGGTGGCTGAAGAAAACCCTCCTGGCATGGTCCTAGGGGTGCCACGGCCTGCAGAAGTCCTATGGGGTGTATATTTGTTCAGTTCCTACTGTACTTCCCACAAGTTTTAGGAAAAGGCATGGGAAAATTAAAGAAATCTGATGTGAAATGTTTTTTTTTTAATCCACGAATGGCACAGGGGGTGGAGAACTCCAACCCTGCAGGTGGGGGAGATTCACCTCGGGTCCTGCAGATTTCCCAGGGGCTGAGCAGGGCTTCGGGATGTTCAGGGTTATGGGAGTTTCTCTCAGGAATTTGGATAACCACCCTCAGTTCTGCCAGACAAAATCAACCATTTTATAAACAAATTTATGTTCCTTTCTGTGCCATTTAAGAGTTTGATGCTTCCATCCCTGAATAAATCAGGGTCCCTTAATTCTATGCTGTAACTCCATTACAAAAACCATCTGGAAATCTCCAGAATTTCCTTTCACACACAAATGGCTCTTATGAAACTGCTGTGGGATGCTGGAATTCCAGCACCACGGTGGTTCTGGAAACTCGCTTGGTTTTTGGCTGCTTTAAAGGCAGAGGGTGGGAGATTTTCACAAGAAAACAACACCATGAAGAAAATTAAGTAACCCCAAGCCTTCTCCCACTCTATTTTAAAATAGTGGTGGGCTCAGAAGACTTAGAGTGAGAAAAAAAATAATTTTTCATTTTCCAGCATTATCCTTTGAATTGCAGATGATTTTGAGCACTTGGCGGGGCTGCGTGGCTCGGACACCTCTGGCACTGGTGGCTCCCATGAGTGACACATCCCCAGGGCTGGTTCCTGTCCCCACTGGGGCTCTTTGCCCTGCTCCAGGTGGGGTTTGTTGCTGTGCCTGCAGCGTGGCCCAAGCCAAGCGTGGAATGTGGGATGTTTCCAAGTGCATCCACCTGGAATGCACCCGAGCCCGGCCAAAGGGAAGATCTGCTGGAAGCCCTTGGGAAATGATTCCAGAGCCAGCCCAGCACTGCTGGATGCTTTTCCCAGCCAGAGCAGGGACATGGAGATGCTGCAGCAGTTCCTGCTCCGCATGTGACACCACTGTCCCCCAGCCAGGGCCACTGCCTGTCACCCACAGGTCACCCAGGGCAGCAGCACAGGGGGCTGGGGTGGCTGGGGGGCTGGGGAGGGACCTGGGACAAGGACTGGAGGGACAGACACAGGGAATGGCTTCCCACTGCCAGAGGGCAGGGATGGATGGGATATTGGGAAGGAATTGTTCCCTGTGATGGTGGCGGAGGGACTGGGATGGAATTCCCAGAGCAGCTGTGGCTGCCCCTGGATCCCTGGAATGTCCAAGGCCAGGCTGGACGGGCCTTGGAGCACCTTGGGACAGTGGAAGGTGTCCCTGCCATGGAATGGGATGAGCTTTAAGGTCCTTCCAACCCAAACCATTCCCTGATTTCATGTTTTAAGCACAGGGAGAATGAATTCCCTGCTATGGGAATGATGCAGCTCCACTGCTTTTGCCTGTCTCGAGCAAAGAGGAGCCCTCCCAAAAATCTCCAGCCTTTTCCTGGCAGCAGCCAACCTGCTCCAGCCTGGTGCTGTGCTGGGACAAGGACATCCAGCAGCTGCGCCAGCACTGGGGGATTTCCACGGAACAGGATGGATGCACAATTCCTTTGGGATTGCGTCCCATCCCAGCAGCCCCTTCCCTGGTCTCTGCACTGCTTTGGGTGCTCTGCGCTTGCTGAAAATGGCAGCTCCCTCCTCCAGCTCCTTGCGAAGGCTCAGCCGAGCCCATCCCGGCTCTGCCTTCCTTTGGAAAGCCAAATCCTCCGTGCTGAACTCCAAGGGGGCACAGCTCCTCCAGGGACATCAGCCCCAAAAACCCAGCCCTGTAGAGGTGCCTCCGTTCCTGCACCAGCATCAAACCCACGTGGGAACGAATTCCCGACAATCCCCGGATCGCTGCTGCCCTGCAGCCCCTGGGCTCGGTGCCCCGAGGCTGTACCTGCTGTGCTCAGGGTGGGGGTGGCACACACGGCCCGGGAGCTGTGAAATCCTGGGATGCTCTCCTCGGCCACAGATGGAAATAGGAGGTTGCACCATCCCGCAGCCACGCACTGACCCGTTCCTGCCTGGAGCCGGGGATGCCACCCCATCCCCACTCCTGCTGTCCCTGCAGGGGGACAGGGCATTGCTGGAAAGGAGATACCGGGCTGGGTGGCTGCTTGGGATTATTTTGGGGGGAGCTGGCAGTGCTGGAGACTTGAGTAGCCAGGGAAGGGTTAAAGTGGGGACCCTGCGCTTGCCCACTGCCCACTCTGCACTCGGGTGTCATCCAGAGCTGCGGCTCCTCCCTGCCAGCAGCTCCCGTGTCAGGTTTGGAAAAGATCTAAGCCGTGCTAGGAAGGCAGCGAGGGGACAGCGAGGGGACAGCGAGGGGGAAGGGAGAGTGGTGTGGGGCTGGAATGACCTGCTGCCCCCCCAGAGTACCCCAGGCTCGGACGCACGGGGGGCAGGGATGCCCCCACCCCTGGGTGATGCCAGGAGAGACACCAGGTCCCACAGGGATCCCCAGCACAGCACCAGGAGCAGGTTCCAGACCTGCTGCTCCCATGGGATCTGCAGTACTGGGAGCCCTGCAACTTCCCAGGGCTGCAAGATGCCCCTTTTCCCACTGCAGCCTCTGGATCCCAGTTCCCTGGAGCTGACAGCTGCAAAGCAGGACCAGCACCTGTGACCTGGAGCTGTCACAGACGCTGAGCCTCACAGCCCCAGGGATCTCATTCAGATCCACCCAGAAATGGAGAAGGGGGACCCAAAGATGAGATGTTCCCAGGGATTTATGGATCCCAGGAGGGAGGCAGCAGGACAGGCACAGGCATAGAGACTGAGCATCCTCCCTGCTCTCTCCCGAGCTAAATTGGGATCTTTTCCCTCACAACTTCCCAAAGCATCCACCACCTTCTCCCCTTTCTGCCCTGCACGGAAAGCACCTCATTAATCCAACCTGCTGCAAACAGAACCTCGTTAGTCCAACCTGCTGCAAACAGAAACGGTGCTGGGCGTCTCCTCATGGCTCTGCCGCTCACTCTCCTACCCCAAATCCAGCAAATTTCCCTGAGTGGAGCTGGAGCTGCCCAAGGGACTCCACAGAGCCAGGCAAAATCCTGAACTGGACCCTTCTGCACACATCAGAAAATAGAAAATGCTATTTAAATATTAGCACAGCACAGTCAAGGCAGGACTTTGTGCTCGTTAACCAGTTCCTGTAAATATGCTCTTTCCCCCTCGAACCATTATAAATCCAACATTTTGCCTGGAAGGGACCAGAGGGGGCAGGTCCAGCGCTGCATCAACGCATCCAGGATCTCCCCGGGATAATGGGACTGACCGGGATGTCCTGCTGTCCCTAGGGCTTTATGGAATTGTTGTCCTTGCTGGCAGCCGCAGTTCCATCCCTCGCCTGCCGCAGGCTGATCCCTGACAGCTCCATCAGTGCCCGAGGGCAGGGGAGGAAATGCCTCGGCAAACTTCCCTCTGCAGCTCCGCACCGGCCCCGGAATGAGGGACGGGGGAATGGGGAAATGGGGGGAATGGGGGCTGGCTGCCCCTGGATAAACCCCAAAACGGCTTTGGGGGTGCCCATGCAGCGAGTGATGGGAGCTGGCACAGGGGGGATACAGCACCCAAAATCCCCGAGCTGAATCCCAGCCTGGCACCGCCTGATCCCCATGGGGGACCCAGCTCTGAACACCACCCTGGGCTCATCCTGGCACCGTTTTGGCTGTGCCTGTGTGCCCACAGCCCCAGTGTGGGAACAGCCTCCCGTTCCCTGCCACCCCATCCCCGACATTCCCGTGTGGCACGGGGGTCCCACCGCCTCCCCTCTGCCCTCGGGGTCCCCGCCGCTGCCCCACGGGACACGGGGACTCTGCAGGGACAGGGCCCTTCCCGAAAGGAGACACTGGGAGCACCCGCAGACCTTTCCTGCAACCTTGGCTTGCCCAGGCCGGGGTTTATATTTAGACCTCCAGAAGGAGAAGCCAGGAGAAAGGAGCCTTGCGACTCGTGAGCCCTGCCTGTGGCTCCTTTACTGCCGCGGGGAAGGTGGCTCGGGAACCCAGTGCCCGCCACGTCCCTGGCTGTCCCCTCTCATCCCGACACAGCCCCGTGGCCACTGAGGGCCCGTTGGCTCCTGCCACCCTCCCCCCGTGCTCTGCCTGCACCTTTGTGGGGACTTTGTCCCCTGTCCCGGACAGTTTTCCATGCAGAAGGGTCCAGCAGGTGCCTCCAGCCCTAAACACCCCCCAGAGACACCAGAGATCATCCTGGTCCCATCCACCTCCAGCGCTCGGACCGCAAACCCCGGGACATTGCCGGTACGGCTCCAGGCACGGCGACAACGACAAACCTGGGGACATCTCAGACCCTGCAGCCCTGCCCGGGGACCTGGCAGCAGCCCAGGGCTGACCCCAGTACTTACTGTTGGGTGGAGAGTGCGAAATCCCAAGGAGAGACCTTTTAGGGCCAGAATTTCCCTCTCCTTCGGCTCCTGGAGGCTTTGGCTCGGCGAGTTGGCAGAGCAGCTGCTGCTGCTGTCAGATGGTCATGAGTGAAACCTGAGGACATGCGGGGTCCTTCAGGTAGCCTGGCCCGTCTCAGCTGTGGCCTTCGTTCCCCGCGGCGCCAATCACGGCGCTGGCAGGGCCAGAGCCCCCGCGGCCCCATCGCCCCCGGCCCCGGCTCCTGCCCGCGGTGCCCCCCCCACCCGGGCACAACGGAGCGCCCCAGGTGTGGAGGCGGCTCTGGGCCGGCTTTGGCAGCCGGTGGGACGCGGGGAGGTGAGGGGAGGTGGGTGCGACCCTGGCCAGCGCCTCCCCGGCAGTGACAGGCACTGGAAAGAGCAGCGGGACAACTGCGAGGGCGGGGGGGCACTCGGTGCCAGTGCCGCTGCCAGCGCTGTCCCCGAGCCCGCGGCTCTTTGGGAGCGTCATTCCTATTGTCCAGCACCCGGGAGCAGCCACGCTCCTCCCCTTGCTGGCAAACGAGGAGTGTCTGTTACTTTTCTGTTCCCCCTGCCACCCTCTTGCACCAGAACATCCCAGGAGCATCCGATGGCCCCGTCCCTCACCTGTCCTGCCCACGGGGACCCCATGAGCCAGAACCGGGGTGGCACAGAAACTGGGATTTGCTGTGGAGTTGTCCCACCTTTTGCGCTTCTTGCCGGGGCCTTTGGGTTCTCCTGCCAAGCCCAGGCACTTCGGGGGTTTGTGGGGTGCTCGGGGTGCACCCCGGGCCAGGAGGAGAGAGTGAGGGGCACCCAGCTTGCAGGGTCACCCCTTTTGGGGCGCTCAGGGCTGAGCAGCCACCCCAGCACTCAGCCTGGTCAGAGGGGTTCATCACCTCCCCAAAACCACTCTTGCTGCAAATAATTTCTGCTTTTCCAGTCCCAAAACACCCTGGAGAAACTTTCAGTGTTGGGGTGGCTTCAGTGGAGCTGCAGCCCCTGCCTTTCCCAGCCTGATATCCCGGGGGAATCCCTTTCCCTGCTCAGCTCTCACCCCTGTCCTCTCCAGCATCCTCCACAATCAGCACATCCATGGCCAGGCCTGCAGCCCTGGCACCTGGGAGATGGGAAGTGAAGGTCCTTGGGTTGATTCTGCTTTGGACTCCACGATTTTCCTCTCCTGTGTGGAGCTGTGGGAATAAGGCAGAGCTCACCTTTCAGCTGAGCCGTTTCAGCTCTCCAGGGAAAAGTGAGCTCAGAGGATGAGCTCCATGCAGAGAATGCCAAAGGTGTGCCAAAGCATAACTTGGATCTCTTCAATTGAAAATCAGGGCTCTGCTGGCTGGCCTGGAGCCCCCAGCAGGCTCAGAGGGGATAAAGCCGAGGAAAGGAGGGAGGGAAGAGCTCAGAGCAGCTCGCAGGGATGGCTACAGGCATGGCTGGCACCGGGAGCCCACTAGGGGCTCAGCAGCAGAAGAGCAGTCACGATCCAGGGGCACGGAGCATTCCCTGTGCCCCCCGGGGCCAGCGGGCTTGGCTGGTGAGGACAGCAGGGACAGGGACACCCTCCTGTTCTGCCTGTGGGGACTTTCCACTTGCTCTCTTGGTCACAGCAGGGAATTCAGGGCATGTTTGGTGGCTCCCAGCAGCTGCCCCAAGCCCAACCTTGTTGCCACGGGAAGACTTTTCAAGCTGCACAAGTCCATTTTTACTTTTCCCAGACCAAGAGCAGGCCTGGAGTGGGGCTGGAAACCCTGGGATGTGTCACCTGCCCTGTGGGATGTGGGGACACCGAGGGTCCCCAGCAGGGCACAGGGGCACAGTTCTGCAAAACCAAGTAAATCCCAATGGGAATGGGAGCTTGGGGCACCCAGAGCTACTGACAGCACTGATCAGGGTGGGAGAAATGTGTCCTTGGGTTTCCAGGGTGGAATGAGGGCAATGGTTGGTCCAGCTTTGTGTATTTGAGATGTTCTGGCTTGTGGTGCTGGATCCACCACAGGATCACAGAATCAGGGGATGGTTTGGGTTAGAGGGACCTTGAAGCCCACCCAGTGCCACCCTTGCCATGGGTAGGGACACCTCTCACTATCCCAGATGCTCCAAGCCCTGTCCAACCTGGCTTTGGACACTGCCAGGGATCCAGGGGCAGCCACAGCTGCTCTGGGCACCCTGTACCAGGGCCTCCCCACCCTCACAGGGAGGAATTCCTCCCATTCCATCCCTGCCCTCTGGCAGTGGGAAACCATTCCCTGTGTCCTGTCCCTCCATGCCTTGTCCCCAGTCCCTCTCCAGCTCTCCTCACTGCCAGCGCTGTCCCTGCCGTGTCCCTGCAGTGTCCTCGAGGCTCTTTGCAGACAGGGAAAGGTGGGAACTCCTGGCGTGCAGGGGCACGGAGAGGGCGAATTCCCCGAGCTGCAGAGCCGGGACCATCCCGGAGCGGGGTGAAGGAGCGGATGGAAGCCCAGGGCACGCTCGGCGCCCAGGCAGGCAGTCCTGGCAGCTCCGGAGGATCGGGGGACGCGGGCAGGGGCAGCAGCACCGCGCTCCCGGCGCTCGGCCCCGCTCCCCGTCCCCCCGCGGGTTAACCCGCACCTGCCCGGAGCTGCCGGGCTGTCCCAGCTCTTCCCGAAGGGCCAGAGCAGTGTGACGCTTACCTCGCTCGCTGAGGCTCTCGGAGCCGGGGTCAGTGGCCGCCGTCACCCCGGGGTGCCCCCGGTGTGTCCGTGGGGACACCGCGCTCCAGCGCTGCCACCCCGGGCCGCTGCCGCCGCTGTGGAGGGGCTGCAGTGCCACCCTCCGGCTCCAGGCAAAACTCCCCCGTCCCCAGACACCGCTCGGGCCCTGCGGGGACGCACGGACCTCGGGGACAGACTGGGTGAGGAGGATGCTAGGCTGTGGCACTCCGGCCATGCTGGGGAAGGGATGCGGGAACCCTGACCCTGCTCTGCCCGGCCTCAGCCCTCCGGAACACAGCCTCAGCATCGTTCAGGTTGGAAAAAATCTCTAAGATCATGAGGATCTCTGGAAGAAATTCCTCCCTGTGAGGGTGGAGAGGCCCTGGCACAGGGTGCCCGGAGCAGCTGTGGCTGCCCCTGGATCCCTGGCAGTGTCCAATGCCAGGCTGGACAGGGCTTGAGGAACCTGGGACAGTGGGAGGTGTCCCTGCCCATGAGCTTTAAGGTCTCTTTCAGCCCTTTAAGATCCCTTTCCATGATCTTTTGCAGCTGCAGGGCCTGGTCCATGGTGGGAGCCTTTGGAAAACCTTTCCTGCAGGCTGGAGGTGATCTCCTCCTGGACCCACACTGGGCGCTTGTCCTGCAGGGGGTTCAAAGGCCCACGGGGTTCAAAGCCCAGCAAACCCCAGAGGGTCATTTGGGGTCATTTATTACCCTAAAAACCCATCTGCAGCTGGAAATAGGTGCAAATCCAGAGTTTCTCAAAGTTTTATGGAAACAGGCGTTCCCACTGAGCATCCCCAGTCCCGGCTCTATCTGCTGCTGGGGTCCCTGCCCATCATCCCATCCTCACTGATGATGGAGAGGGATTCTATTCACCTCTAGTCCCTTCCTGGCTGCAGACACAGATTTATTTGACAGCTCCTGAACTCCTCTGGAGGGTTCCTGATGATTCAGGATGTGTTGGCTCTGGAGGGTTTTTTAATGCAACATCTCCCATCTCACCTCAAATCAGCTCTGGGGCTCTTTCCCTCTCAGTGCTCTCCCAGATGGGATCTCTGGAGATCCTGCAGTCTGGACAGGGGCCAGCAAGTGGGGTTTATTTAGGGAGGGACATATGGCACCACAGAGAAATGACAACCCAGGCAGAGTGAGAAGCGAAGCTGGGATCGGGTGGCTCTGGTCTCAGGAGCATGGGAGAAGCCAGGAAGTTTGGCAAAAGGGCATCTGGGGCCTCTCTCGCTCCTGGAGGCACCATTTGCCAGGGCAGGAGCTCAGTCTGGGAGGATGGAGGATGTTCATGGTGGTGGAACAGGCTGTGGGGTGGTGGGGGCAACTGTGACCCAGAGGGGACAGAGCACCCCAGGACCTCTGGGACAGCTCGTGGTGCCCCCACCTTGAGCTCTTCCTCGCCTTCCTCCTCCATCTCCTCTCTGTGAGCTTCACCAGGAAGGAGAAAAGCAGAGATTGCCTGGGAGATACTTCCAGGTCTTCCACCACGGGCAGGATTTTCATCCTGCAGCACCCCCAGTCCCAAATTCTCTGGGTTTGTGGAGCAAATCAACCCTCTGAGAAGTGAGGCTGGACTTGAGAATGAGATTTTATTGGCAAAACCCTTCCTACCCCTGGAAAAAGACCCCCCAGGGATGCCAGGTGAGTCCCATTCCTCAGAGCCAAGGGCTGGGAGAGCTCTCCTGGCAAGGGAACATCTCCAGTTCAATCAACCGACCTGAGAGAAAGGGGAGCACTTTGGGAACTGGGGAGGAACTGGGTCCTGAGGCCATTGGGGGTCTCTTGTAGAGGTGTGGGGTTTTGCCTGTCTCTGTGTCCTTCCCTCATCCCCAGGGTGGCTCCTGGATGTGTTTAGGAATCTTCCCAGAAGGGAAATGATTTTGTAAACCAAGGAAAGGGGGAAATATCCCTCAGTGAATCCCTTCAGTATTGGTGCTGCTCCTTTTCCTTCAGTGCAAACAAAAACCACCAGCTGTCCTTTGGCAGAAAAGATTTTTGTGTTTCCTTCCCCTCCCTTTGCCTGAGACTGCCCCGAAGCAGTGAGAGCTCTGGGGGTGAGGTGCTATCACAGGGTGCAAGATCCTCCAGCACTGAGCAGGCAGAGCCTCTCCCATGGTTGTTCCCAACACCCCCTGAGGGTGTCAGACCCAGAACCCCCAAAACCAGGAGGGCTTGGGTCTTTCAGGGGCCGCAGCCATGGAACTGCTCCTCCAGCAGCACCACATCCCTGGAACGCTGTCCTGCTCACGCTGTGAAGTCCTGGGTGGCCAGGTTGAAGACGTTGCTCTCCATGGACCTTTGCCAGGTGCCCCAGTTCCTCCTGATCTCAGCCTGGACCTGCACCAACACCGCGGGCTGTGCTGGCACCCAGGGACACCGGCAGCACCCAATGGAGGGGGCTGGGGGACAAGGTGGGGGAACTGTCCCTGCCCACCCCTGGCTTTGGGGCACCCTCGGGGTGTCCCTGTGCCCACTCTGGTGCCTGGGGTTGGGACACACGCTCACCTCTCCATTGAGGAAACAGTAGAGCAGAGCCACCAGGAAGCCCTGGAGAAGACAGGAAGAGCAATTTTCACCCAGAGGAAGGGGCTGGACCCCTCTGTGCTCATCTTCTCCCTGCCTTTACCTCCTCCCACACCTCTGACAGAGGAAATCAGTGCCAGGTTCTCCAGGCCCAACCCTTGTGCCCTGCCCCAGGTGTTTGGGGGCACCCAAAAGAGGCCAAAGCCCCACATTCCAGGGGCTCCTGCTGTGATTTGGGGTGGGACCATGGGGCCTTTCCCTGCCCATCTCACCTGGTAGGAGCCAAGCACCAGCTCGAAGTAGAGCCGGGCGTCCACGCCCACATGCTCGGGGAAGAGCGCGAACACCACATAGTGCACCCCGAAGAGGGGGATGAGGAGCAGCGTGGACTTGGTCAACCTCCTGTGGAGAGTCAGAGGGGTCTGGGTGCTCCTGCTGCCCCATGAGACCTCCCCAAAATCTTGGTCTTAACCCCAAGTAGGTTCTCTGTGAAAGGCAGGTCTTGGAGACTCCAAGAGTGTCCTCTGCGCTCCTCCAGGGAGGGTCCCTCTGCCCTGGGACCCCAGAGCACAGGCTGGGCACAGCCCTGTCCCCTTACATGTACTGCTGCTTGTGGGTTTTGCTGAGGTCTGGGCACCGGATCTTCTGTGCCAACATCCTGGTGACGTTGAGGAAGATGAGGAAGTTCACCTGTCCCAGAAGGCCACATCTCAGGCTCTGCACAGCCCCTGGCTGGGTCCCCTGGCTGTGTGGGACCCCTGGCTCTGGGGTGAGACTGTCAGGGAACACACTCACAAATATGGCCAGGAGGATGGGAGCCTTAATCACCCACCAGTACAGGCTGGAGTAGTCATCCCAGCACCTGCGGGACAGGAGACATGGCTCTGGCACCCACTCGGACCTGTGTGGCCCCGCTGTCCCCCTGCCATTTCTTTGGCCACTCCCCTGCCCCCTTTGCACCCCTCTTGCCACAGGACCCAGCAGAACACAGAAATAACATTTAAATGAAGTGCTGGCCCAGTCCTCCCCTCCTGAGCATCCCATGCCAAAGGCTCATTTCCCAGCACTTGGACTGGGACACGTGGCCGAGGTGGCCTGGAGAAGGCCAAGGGGCAGCTGCTCTTACCCGTGGTTGTCGTACTGGAGCCTGGTGAGCACCCACACCCCGACTGTGACCATGGGGACACCTGCAAGGACAGGACACAAGCAGGGATGCTCCCTCCAGTGCTCCGGGAAGCCCATGTGCAACCCCTCTGTCCCTTGTCCCCAGAAACATGTGTCTAGCTCAGTTCATGATGTGGCAGGAAGGTGACAGCCTTCCCCCCTTCTCCAGGAGAAGGAAATGGTGCCCACTGATGGTGCTGTGTCTGTGTCACCTCCTGGCCACTCTCCTGCCCCTATGCTCTTACATCACACCCAGGCACCTGGGATGGGTGTTCCCAGCCCCAGGTGGGTGTGGGAAGAAGGGAGGAGCTGTCCTGGATCAGGCCACGCTTCCCCAGCACCTGTGGGGTCTGGCAGGAGCAGGTGGGTGCCCACCAAGGCCATGCAGGAGATGTTGGGGTGGGGACATGCTGGGAGCAGCCCCTCTGGCTGGGGACCTCTGGCCAGGAGGGTCTCAGATCAGGCCGTTCCCAGGTGGTTCCTGCCCATGGATGTGCAGGGACGTGCAGGGATGTCCGGATTGTCCCCAGGCTCACCCCAGCCGATGAGGACGTAGCCCCAGGTGTAGCTCCTGTCGCAGGTGAAGGTGAGCAGTAGCAGCGTCTGCAGGTACAGCCCCTCCACCAGCAGCCAGTAGAAGTTGGCCAGCACTGAGTACTGGAAGAAGGCGATTGCTGCTTTGCAGGTCACCTGCCAGGGGAGGAGAGGACGGCTCAGGCTGCGCCCCACCATGTCCTGGGGGCACAGGGGATAGTCACCCTCCCTGTCCACCCTCTTGAGGACACCTGTGATGGCCTTTCAGTGATGGCCTTTCAGTGCAGCCCCAGGAACTCTGCCCCAGTCCCTCACATCACCTGCACCAGGTTCTGCTCTCCCTGTGCTCCACAGGCAGGTGACCACAGGTTGGTTTTGTAGGATCTTTAAAAACCCTGTGGTTGTGTCTATGGTGTTCTCAGTGTCGTGTCTTCACTGTTCCTGTTTCGATTGAAAACCTCAAATCTGAGCAGTACCTGGTGTTGGTGGGGCCGTGCTGAACTTTAGCCCCACTGGGGACACCACTGGGGGCACCACTGGGGACATTCAACCTGAGGCCAGCGGCAGTTTTGAGGACAGAACTTGTTCCCCGCACGGAGGGAAATGCAGGAATGCTGAAGCTCCCCAGCGCCCCCCACGGCAGAATTTCCTCCATCTCACAGCCTCCCTCTCCTCCCTGCAGTGATCAATCCACCTCGGGTCCCACAGCCTCTCCCCACGGAGCCCCTGTTGCTCTCCCAGGTGTGCTTTGGGATTTACCGTGGACATTGTGCAGTGGTCGATGGACTCGTCCGAGAAGAGGACGCTGTCCTTGATGAACACGGCGGTGCCCCGCAGGATGAAGGAGGTGAAGAAGTGGATGTGGATGGAATTCCTGGTGCAGTGCAGCTTCCTGCAGGAGGGAGAGATGGGCTGGGCCCAAACAGGGACATAGGAGGAGCTTTGGTGTCCCCTTCCCAGGGGTCACTGCTGGTGATGGTCACAAAGCTCTGGAGAAGCTTTCCTGCTCTAAAATCAGGAAAGACAGGGTTGTGCTGTGCTTGGAGCTGCTCAAGGACAAGGGAACATCCCAGAAACCTCTGGAGAGCCCAAATCTGCAGCACAGGGACATCTGCAAAACCAGAACTTGAGAGGGCCACCAGGGAAGGACAACACTGCTGTTCCTCTCCTGTCTTCCCAGTTTTCCTGTTGGCAGGGATGGGTCCCTGCTGCTCCAGGAGGGGCCAGGCTGGGGGCAGCCATCCCTGCTGGGATTTATCCTGTGTCCTTCCAGCCCACGGAGCTGGAGCAGCTCCCAGCCCTACCTGAAGCAGGAGAAGATGCCGATGGCCAGGAGCAGTGCTGCCAGCGACGTGGAGTAGCCGCAGGTGTAGAGCACCTTCATGGTGACAAAATGGCCTCTCTGGAAGGGACAGCACCAGTGGAGTGAGGGGACATGGACTGGGAAGTGCTGGTGTGGGACAAGCAGGGACAGCCAGGGCGATGGGATAACCTGGGAGCATCTCCATGGTTCTTTGCCCAGTGGGCAGCGTGGGGACATGGGGACATGGGGACATGGGGACAGTTCCCCACAGCCCCAGGGCTCCCACGTGCCTTGGCCTCGGTGTCGTTGTTGCTGCTGAGGGTCTCCAGCCGGCAGGCTCTGTGGTAGGGGGGGCTGGGCAGGCTCCAGCCCCACTCGGTGCAGTTCCTCTGGATCAGCCCTGCAGGACAAGGAGGGACCTCAGGGGAGCCATGGGAATCACCTCGGATGGCACCCCCAAAATGCCCAGCCTGGAACAGACAGGGACAGCAGCGTGGTACCCGTGGGCTGTCCCATCCCTCCCAGACCCCATTGCTCCTTCTGGACCCTATCACTGCCCTTCCCTCCTGAAGCCCATCTCTCCCTCCCAAATGCCATGGCTCCCCCATCCCTCTGGATCCCTTCCCACTCCCTCTGGATCCCATCACCCCCTCTGTGCCTGGAGCTGGCAGAAAACTCTGGACAGGGTGTGAAAACAAGCACAGATCCCTCCAGCGGAAGGGAATTGGGAACTTAGGCTATAAAAGTGCTCATTCATCCTGCGAGGGCTCCATCGAGCCTCTCCTGAACTGTTCCTGCCCCAAAGCAATCATTTCCCAAATCACTCCTGTCTGAGGAAGCGCTCGGAGCTGCGGAAGTGCTGGAATGCTCCGGGCGGGAGCTCTCCTTCCCACCCTCCAAGAGGGATGGAGCATTGGGATGCAGTGTGAGAAAGGAGGGCACCGAGCAGCGAGGGGACAACAGGGGGACTGTCCTGGTGTCACCGGGATGGAGGATGAGGTCCCCAACCCACAGAGGGATGAAAGGATTTGGGTCCTGCTGTGGCAGCTCCCTGAATCTCTGCTTTTCCCGTCCCCTGCTGGCACCGCAATTTATACCGAGGACATTTGTTCGGAGAGGCGGGGCTGTGGTGTCGGGGGCAAGGGGCTGCGGTGGCACAGGGGCCCTGGCAGGGGGGTGGGTACCGCGGGATGAGCGATCCCCGCTGGATTCAGACCTGTGGACTCCTGGAAGACGTTCAAGATCTCGGGACAGGCGACATGTCGGGACTGGCCGAGGGGCAGGGCCGGCCAGCAGCTCACCCCGTCCCACTCGGTCGGGCAGCCTGCGGAGGGAGAGGGCGGCGGTGACACCAGGAGGGGACGCGCGGGTGACACCGCAGCCCCGGCCCCGTGCCGCCGCTGTCCCCCATCCAGGGCCGGGCACAGGAACAGGGAGCATCCTGGCTCTGCTCCGGGGAACCTCCGGGATGCTCTCCCGGCGCTGGGATGCCCTTGCAGCGCGGCACTGGGAGCTCCTGGGGCCGCGTCAGACCGACCTCCCGTGGGAGCACCCTGCGTGTGGGATGGGCTGAGATTCGCCCGTGGCTCCTAAAAGAGCACAGATTTATGCTGGATTTTTGCACCTGGAGGCTCAGCTCGGGATGTGCCCCAAGGACAGAAGGAAGTCATGCAAGGCTTGCTGCGAGTCATCAGCTTAAACAACTTTGCTTCCCAATCCAGCACTGAATTCCTGTTTAAATCATTCTCCAGTTTTCTTGGGAATGAGCACAGCCAGGCAGATTGGAGGAATTTGTGATGCAGCAGCCCAGGATGGGACAAGGACATCCCACTCCAGGCCAGCTCCTGTGCCAGCACAGCTCCATCATTATTCACCTGGAGCCATGTCCATTCCCAGCCAGGGAACATGGAATTGGACAAGTCTGATGAATTTCCTCTGATTTCAGCCCAGGGATGTCAGTCCCGGCAGGGAGGGATTTGCATCCCCAACGCCAAAGTGAGGCTTGGTTTTTGCTCTGGAGAATCAGGGAAGTGAGCACAGAGTTGTGATTCACTGGGAGCAGTCACTTCATTTCTTGGGGATGTGGGAGCAGGGAATCCTGGAATGGTTTGGGTTGGAAGGGACCTTAAGCCCACCCAGTGCCACGTCTGCCACGGGCAGGGACACCTTCCACTGTCCCAGGCTGCTCCAAGCCCTGTCCAACATGGCCTTGGACACTGCCAGGGATCCAGGGGCAGCCACAGCTGCTCTGGGCACCCTGTGCCAGGGCCTCTCACCCTCCCAGGGAACAATTCCTTCCCAATATCCCATCCATCCCTGCCCTCTGGCAGTGGGAGCCATTCCCTGTGTCCTGTCCCTCTGTCCCTTGTCCCCAGTCCCTCTCCAGCTCTCCTGGAGCCCCTTTAGGCCCTGCCAGGGGCTCTGAGCTCTCCCTGGAGCTTCTCCTCTCCAGGTAAGCACCTGCAGCTCTCCCAGCCTGGCTCCAGAGGAGCCTTTGGAGCCTCTCCAGGGCCTCCTCTGGAATTTGTAGCCCCCATAGTCCAGAGGTTGCCATGGAAATGGTGCAAGGAATGGAAGAGCTCTGCCATGAGGAAAGGCTGGGGGAGCTGGGGGCGCTCCCCTGGAGAGGAGAAGCTCCAGGGAGAGCTCAGAGCCCCTGGCAGGGCCTAAAGGGGCTCCAGGAGAGCTGGAGAGGGACTGGGGACAAGGCATGGAGGGGCAGGACACAGGGAATGGCTCCCACTGCCAGAGGGCAGGGATGGATGGGATATTGGGCAGGAATAAGGAGATCCCAGAGCCCTCCCAGCCTGTCCATGGGATCTGAGCCCATCCTTGAGTCACACTCCCCACACTGGTGCAAGCAGGGAAAGGGATAACAGCAGCTCAGGTGGACTGGGGGCAGCAGGAACCCCAGGATTAAATCCAGATTTTAATTATGCATTCCCACTTCTCGGATATTTTCCTGCAGTGAGATTCCTTCCCCTGGGCTGGCACAATCCAGGTTGCAAAATGGACCTTTTCCAATCAATTTGGCTTTTCCCTGCTAAGCTGAAGGGTAAATGACATCTCTGCAGAGTTACTTAAGCAGTTATGCACCTTCATATGCATTTATTGCTTAATTTTTCCACTGCTATGAGATGAAACCCCTGGAATGATGCATTCCTTATTCTCCAGGTGACAATTTTTGCCTGGGATTTGGGCCATTCCACTTTTGGATGGAAACTGAGATGCAATTTTAAAAAGCATGTCCAAAAGCAGCACTTGAAAATTGGTTTTTCAACCAGTTAATTTGTTTAAAATCCCAGATATGGGAAAATTGAGTTGCTCAAAAAAATGTTTGGCAGTAAAATTTACTGAATTAGGAAGGGGAGCAGATGTGAGATGGTGACACCACAGAGTGACCCCGGTGCTGGTGGCCACAGCGCTGGCATTGGTGCAGGGGGATCGAGGGGACTGTGCCAGGGGCATGGACCAATCCAGCACTGCCATATTCCATGAATCCCACCCTGTGTGGGTGAGAAGGCTCCAGGGAAACCTCAGAGCCCCTTGCAGGGCCTAAAGGGGCTCCAGGAGAGCTGGAGAGGGACTGAGGACAAGGGATGGAGGGACAGGACACAGGGAATGGCTCCCACTGCCAGAGGGCAGGAATGGATGGGATATTGGGAAGGAATTCCTGGTTGTCTGGTTGTGAGGGTGGGGAGGGGCTGGGATGGAATCCCCAGAGCAGCTGTGGCTGCCCCTGGATCCCTGGCAGTGTCCAAGGCCAGGCTGGACAGGGCTTGGAGCAGCCTGGGACAGCGGAAGGTGTTCCTGCCCCTGGCAGGGGTGGCTTTAAGGTCCCTCCCAATCCCAACCATTCCACAATTCTCTTAATCCCCCAGGACTGAGTTCTGGCTGTTGTCTGTGTCCCTCAGTCCCCTCTCTCCCACTCCAACAGCATTTTTGGGGCTCTCCAGGGATTCTCCTTCACCTTGGCCTTGGTGCTGCTCTCCATCTCCCTGGGGATCCCAGATGCACGCGTGCTCTGCAGTCCCCTCCCATGGATCACCCTGCAGGGACCCTCGGGCGTTTCCCCCTCTCCCAAGGGAGCTGATGCCGGGCTCACCCTCCCCTGCCTGCTCAGGCACGGCTGGGCCGGGGCTCTCGCTGCGGATCCTCTGCAGACATTCCGCCTCTCGCCTCTGGAAGTGGAGAACCACGGAGCAGTCGGGGTGGGTCCCTCGCACCTTGGAGAGGGAAAGGGCAGGCAGGAGAATCACGGGCTTGTGGAATTGGGTTCATGGAATTGTGGAAACGGAATCACGGAGCTGGGTTGGAAGGGACCGCAAAGCCCATCCTGCTCCCCCCTGCCATGGGCATGGACACCTCCCGCTAATCCCAGTGGGATGTGGGCACAGCAAACCCCACATTGCTAGCTCTGGGGTTTGCTAGCAGAGGTGATGGAGCACCAGGGAGAATGTCCAGATCCCAAAGATGTGAGAGATGTGGTGGCTCAGTGTGCAGGGGTTGGATTGTCTGGAAATCCCTGCTTTGGGATTTGCCTCCTTGGCTCCTAGCTGGAGAACCGGGAGACTGAGGCTGAACTGAGAGCTCTGCCTGGCCATTCTCGTATATCCCTCCCCATTTCCACGTGTCTGAGCCCATTTCCACGTATCCATGTCCTTTCTCAAACATCTGCATCCATTCCCAAGTGTCTGTGCCTATTGCCAAGCATCCGTCCATGTCCATTCCCACATTTCTCTGCCCATTCCCCAGCATCTCTGCAGAATCCAGGTTCTGGGCTGTCTGGGACAGGGATCTGGGGCCAAGACCTGGGATTGGGTTGCTGATTGTTTTAGATGCAAAAGCTGGAGAAACAAAGGGATGAGGGTGGATCCGTGAACTTCCCAGCAGAGGGAAGTGTGGGACGTTGGAGCAGCCCTGCCCTGCCCTGCCCTGTCCTGGCCATGCAGCCACTCCTCAGGGTGAGTTTTCTTTTTCTGCTGAATACAAGATTTCAAGGGAATTTCCAGCCTTGGAAAAGGCATTTTGGGGATGGCTCTGGGCACAGCAGCAGGAAAGCCCAGGAATTCTCCTCCGCCATCCTGCCAGAGATGGAGAACATGGATGGACCAGAGGTGTTTCTCTCACCCCTTTTTAGCTGCAGAGCTGCTGGGTTTGATTTGTTATTTATGGCAGCAGGGCCAGGATGCTGGAGCAGGAACAGCTAATGTACAGGGCTCCCTTCCGAGCTCCCTGCAGGGCAGGGAATTCCTGCTGTGCCTCAGTTTCCCCCCTGGAAGGGGCCTGATGCCATCAGTCTCTAAAACCCTCCAAGCCTTCAGTGCTTCCACAGCCTAGCTTCCCTTTCCCTTTCCCTTTCCCTTTCCCTTTCCCTTTCCCTTTCCCTGTCCCTGTCCCTGTCCCTGTCCCTTTCCTCAGAGCAGCCTGACCAGTTCAGGGGTGTTTCACTCACTCTGGCAGCAGAACCACCCCTGTGCCCCCCACTCCCACAGGGATTTGGTGCCAGCCATTCCCACAGCTCTGTCCTGGGATGAGGACCACCCGCGGTTGTCCTTGTCCCCTGCACCCCCAGACATCCCCATCCTTGTGCCTGTGGCTGCTCCCCAGGGAGTTCAGGGCTCCTCCCAGGGCTGTAGGATCCATTCCCAAGGGATCATCCCTGGAACCTGAACCCGTGGGATCTCTGCCCCGGGGGGTCCCTGAGCACTGCCCAGTCCTGCGGGGTGCCAGCACCACTCTTGTCACCACATTGTCCCCAGGAGCGGTGGGAAAGTCCCCAAGGGGGGCTCACAGGGCCGGGAGCATGACAGATGGGATGGGATGGGATGGGCAGCCCCCACCCTGGGCAGGAGGACCCTTCACTGCTCCCGGCCCCTCACCCTGTCCCCGCGTTGTCCCCAGGGCCACTCACCTGAAGCGTGGGGAGGAGCAGCAGGAGCAGCAGCGAGCGGGGCCGGGGCAGCTGCCAGGAACCTCCCATGGCTGCACTCAGTGTGGTCCCGGTTCTGTCCCCGAGCGTTTGGGGACAGCCCAGCTGCTCCTTCACGAACCGGGGCTCCGGGGGTGCCCCAGCACCTTCCTGCCCTCTGCCCTTCCCAGCCCTGTCCTGCCCCACGGTCTCGGTCCCGCCCGGGTGTCCCTGCCCGTGTCCCCCGCTGTGGCTGTCCCCGGCGCCGCCGGGCTCCGTCTCTCCGCCAGCCGGGATGCCGCCGCTCGGGGATCCGGGACCGGGAGGCTCCTCCCTCCGCTCCCTGCCCGCGCTGGGGTTGGACGGAGCCGCTCGGGGGGGACCCCAGGCTGGCACTGCCCCCCAGCACCCACCGGCCACTCCGGACCCCCCCGCCGGGCCCGGGGGCGCCCAGGGGGCACCGAACCCCTCCCGGCTCCTCGGGTGCCGCGGGCTGGAAAACCGCTGGAGAAGGGCTGCGGGAACGGGGGCGCAGCCGGGACGGGGTGCAGGGTGCCAGGGGCCGCCTCCCTTGGCGGGGACAGGGACGCTCCCTCCAGCCCTGCCCCAGGGTGGCTCTGCTGGCCCCAGGGTGGCTCTGCTGGTCCCAGGGTGACCGGCAGCGCTGCCGCGCCAGTGCCAGCCCTGTCCCCTGGCCCATCCTGCCTCTTCTCCCTGGGACGCCCCGAGCCCCTCCCCGATGTTCCCCCTTCCCACAAAGTCCTGGGATGGGATCGGGGTGTGACAGCCCCACCCCCTCTGCAAAGTGACCCCAGCTCCGCCCAGCCCTGGGTTTGGGGTCGCGATTTTGCTGTTTTGGTGTGTGCCGGGTGGTGTCACCTCGGTGCCAGAGCAGAGCAGAGCAGGGAAGGTTTTGAGGGACCCCAGGAACAACCTGGGATGGACAGAGAGCAGGGAACGCCTGGAGCTGCATTCCTGAATCTCTCCCAGGGATGGGGCTGCCCTTGCATCCAGACTCCCTCCCAGCCACCTGGGCTCTTCTTAGAGAGAGAAAAAAAAATATATATCAGTAAATATATAAATATGTATAAAATCGATATAAATGTGTATTGTGGATATGTAAAATAAATGCATTTATAGAATTCTCTCTGCTGAAAAACCCCAGCCCCCCCACCAAGGGGAATTTTGACTCAAACATCACAATTTTAATTATTTTAGTAATGGGACCCCCCAATTCTGAGGAGACTTTAGAGGTCCCATACCCAGTTTTGGAGAGATTATGAGGTAATTTCTCTGGTTCCCACTCCCATTTTGGGGGAAAATTTTGTGGGTCTCTGGGGTTCCCACCCAAAATTTAGGGGAGACTTTAGGGGTCTCATCCCGACTGGGGGGGGGGGGTCTCAGTGGGTCCCACCCCCAATTTTGGGGAGACTTTTGGGGGTTTCTGGGAGCTCCATCCCCAATATTAGGGGAGATGTTTAGGGGTCCTATTCCAGTTCTGAAGGAGTCTCTGGAGGTCCCATCCTCAGTTTTGGGGAGGTCTCATTAAGAAGTTCTCTGTAAATGATATCACCCTAAAAACCGCGGGTGCAAGAACCAGGTTTGCAATAGTTCCGAGCCCTCCCTTGCCGGAATGAGGAGGCAAAGGCTGAGCCCGGGGTTATGTTGACACCAAAGCTGCCGAGGCCGGGCCAGGCTCATTAACGTCTGAAGTGGAACCACCCAAATTAATAATTTAATTTTCAGCAGCCCATAAACAGTTGGGACGGAGCCTAAAGCCCGAATTAAACCGTCTCTGCTGGAAGAACCCCGCGCCTCCCTCGGCACCGCCCCACGGGGGCTGCTTCGGGTCGGGGGTGGCCTCCGGGTGCCCCAGGTGTCCCCACAAGGCCACTTTGGTGCCGTCTCGTGGCAAACGGGCGGTGGGCTCTGTCTCCAGGCCGGGAGGTGGCCGGGCTGGTTGGAAAGGCAGAGGAAATGGGGAGAGCATCGCTGTGCGGTGGGAGCCCCTCTCCTCTGTCCCAGGAGGATGGAGAGCCTCGGGCTCCTTCGGGCGATGCCGGCCCGCACGTTCCCGAGCTGCCCCCGATCCTCCCGCAGCGAGGAGGAGCTGGGGCAGGCGGTGGTGGCCTGACCTCCTTCCTTCCTGCCCCGAGTGACCTGCCTGGCCCTGCTGGCCTCGGCTCATTGTCCCCTTCGGCAGCAGCAAGAGGGAAAGAAATGGGGACAAACTCTCTGGACTGCAAATCCCAGACCCAAACCCAGCCCGCCCTGGGCTCCCACCAGGGGGTCCCGTATTCACAGAATTCACAGAATTCACAGAACTCACAGAATTCACAAAATCACTGGGTTGGAAGAAATCTTCAAGATCATCGAGTCCAACCCAGCCCCAACAGCTCAACTAAGCCCTGGCACACAGTGCCACATCCAGGCTGTTTTAAACACATCCAGGGTGGTGTCATGGTGTCCATGCGTGTGGCAGTGACAGTGGCAGTGGTGACAGGTGGAGGGGACAGGACAGGACAGAACAGAACAGGAGGATTTGCCTCAGGCACGCGGCTGCGGTGTGGCAGCACGGCCCCGCTGGCGAGGACCGGCGATTCTGTCCCTGTCGAGGCTCGGGGAATGCCCCCAGAGGCTGCCCCGGCCCTTCCCATTGATCCCGCCGCGAATTCGGGATGACTCAGGCGTTTCCAAAGCGAAGGAAGTCACTGACAGGACTCTTCCTGAAGGTGACGAACGCTCATTTAGGGAGCGCTGGGATCACCGTTTGTGGCCCCTCCATCCCACCAGGGATGCACCGGGAGGGGTCCCTGCCCCGTGCCAGCTGCCTCTCCCTGGATTTCTCCTCCGTGGAAGGAGGCAAGTCCGGGAAGGGAAATTCGGAGGAAGAGGAGCCCTCGATGGCTGGGTGACAGCTTGGGGACGATGAAGATCCACTGGCAGCGTGGGATGTCCTGGAAAGGGAAAGGGGTTTTTTTCTGTAGTTATAGTTCAAAATGAGGAGCTTAAACCCATTCACAGCTCTGGACACAGAGAGCGTCCCCAGAGATGTGTCCTGAATGCCTGAATGTGACAGCGTGGTGGCAGACAGCCCAGGGACAGCAGCTCCCACGCTGCCACCCCACAGCCAGGGTTTGTCCCCGTGTGCAGTGACAAACTGGTGTGGGGCTGGTTTTGGGAGCCCCTGGGAGGCAGCAGGGGTTGGGGGATTGTGTTGTCTCAGCTTCAGTGTTTTCTTCATCTCCCTTGAGCCTTGGGCAAGGCTGCTAATCCTGCCGGGGTTTCCTGACTTTGGGAATCTCTCTTGCTCTGCTTGATCTCGGGAAGGGAAGTGGCACAAGGGATGTCCTGTCACCTCCAGGGCAGCTCAGGGCTCAGCTCCTCACCTTCCCAGTGCTCCTGGTCTGAGCCACCACCATGCCCTGCCTGCCTCTGCTCTGTTATGTTTCCAGAGTTGGTTGATGCCCTGCAGAGAGAGGCTGGATCCCACCGATCCCATTCCAGGAGCTGGAGCAGCACCCACACGGCCCCAGGGGGGGCAGAAGGTCCCTGTCCCTCCTGGTCCCCAGGGACTGACCCCATTCCTAGGCCTTGGTCCTGATGAGCAAAATTCCTGGTCCAAAGCACAGCTCCTGGGCCTGACCCTGGGCCTGAGCAGGGGCAGGGCTGAGACCCTGGCCCTGGGCTGGGGGTAGGGGGCACTTTTTGAGGATTTCCAAAAGAAATCCCAGAGTTGCTGTAAGAGAGGGGCTCCAGAGCTTCCAAAGGGAGCAAATCCTCTGCTGGGCATCCTCAGGGTGTCCTTGGCACTGGGTGGCTCTTCCAGGGGACAGCAAGGTCTGTCCCCATTGGAGCTGGAGAATCCTCTGATCCCTCCTGGGTTTTCTCTGACCCCTCCTGGGTTATCTCTGATCCCTCCTGGGTTTTCTCTGACCCTTCCTGGGTTTTCCCAGTGGGTATTTTATGTGTCCCCACTAACACTCCAAGGTGGGAACAGGTCCAGGGCTGTCACCTCTCCCAGTGTGGGTGAGTCAGATGAGGGGGGGGTCAGCAGAGGTGGCCCCAGCTCGGGCATCATTCCTGCCTTGGGCAGTGACCTGGGGACAGCACAGCCACAGCTGCCTTTGTCCCCATCCCACCTCGACACTGGCACTTCCCTGTGCCCAGGCTCCACTTTCCTGGCCAGTTCCTGTCCTGCCACTCAGGTCCCTCTGGCCATGGATCCTCTTGCTCCTCCTCCTGCTCCTCCAAAGGGCCAGGGCTGCTCCTGCCCTGGGGCTGTCCCCACCCTAACCTGCAGCCCTAATTCCGTGACCCTGAGCTTTGGAGAGGTTTATGAGTTGGGCTGAGGGGATGCTCTGGGGGAATTGGAAAGGGACAGGGGACAGGGGACAGGCTGGAGCCAGGCACAGCCCAGAGCTGAGCCCTGCCCTGCTGCACAACACACTTGGGACCAGCCATGCTTGTGTTTGCTTTGGATCAAGAAAACTTCCCAAATTCCCTTCTCCTTCTCCTTCTCCTTCTCCTTCTCCTTCTTCTCCTTCTCCTTCTCCCCTCTCACAATAATGACCTCCCAGAGGGGGTCAGGCTGCCGGGGGAGCTGAGGACATTCAGAGCAGGTCCCTGTCACCCTTCATGTCCCACCTCTGGCACGAGGCTCCCTTAGACTCCTCACCCGCCATCCCCGTGCTTGAATCCCTCCTAAGGGGAGATAAAATCGAGATCAGCCCAGCCAGGCTCTGCCAAAACGCGCAGGAAGCAGCACAGTAATTAAATGGGCAAATAATGGGAATTTAGGATTATAACAAAAGGCAGAAAAGCAATCCAGAGGGGGTCAGAAAAATTAGGAACACAGGGAAAAACCCAATCGAGCAGAAAATCGCCCGGACTGGAGCCAAGGGCTGGGGGCTGGGGCAGCTGGGCTCGGAGCGCTCCTCCCTGGAGCTGGGGGGAGGATTTGGGAGGGGGTCTGCGGGGCCGTTCTGAGGCAGAACGAGAGTTTTGGGAGAGATTTGTTCCTGAGCAGAGCTGGCCGCGGGCTGAAACCCTGGGAAAATTCCCGGATCCGCACTGGGGCACGGCAGAGCGGGGATGTGATATCCACGGCAATGTCCCAGAGGAGCGGCCTGGGAAGGGCGGCCGGGGGGCGGAGGGGAGCGCCTGAGGGTGGGGGGTGGGATGGGCTGGGGGCTCTGGGGAACAGAGTGCGTTTTGCTGGAATTCACTGCTTCCTGCGGACTCCCCATTCCCAGGATTTCCCGGGATGAGTGGGACACGCCGAGCTCTCTGCCAGGAGCTGGGTGTGCTCTGCTGGGCACAAACCCCCTTGGGAACATCCTGGGAAGGACCCGTGGCAGGGTCTCTGGGGGAGATTTTGGGAGGGTTCTGTGGCTTCCCCCTCCAATTCTGGGAAGGCTTTTCAAGGTCTCTGGGGTTCCTATCCAAATTTTAGGGAAGACATTCGGTTCCCATCCCAGGTTTTGGGGAGACTTTGGGGGGAGGGGGGGATTCTGTGGTTTCCACCCCCAATTTTGGGAGAGGTTTCTGAAGAATTTGGGTTTCTCTCCATATTCTGGGGAGGCTCCAGCAGCAGTCTGGAGCTAGGGTCTGCTGCCAGCACCTCCTGCTCATTCCCAGGTTTCCATGGTCAGGGACCTGGCACGGTGACATGGACATCCCGGGGACCCCAGGTGGCACCGAGGCTGGTGACATCCTGGGAACAAACCCTCACGTGACACTGAGGCTGTGACATCCCAGGGAGGAGCTCTGGGGTGACACTGGGGCTGAGTGATATCCCGGGGACCATCCCCAATTTTGGGGAGACTTTCGGGGGTTTCTAAGAGTCCCATCCTCCAGTATTAGAGAAGATGTTTAAGGATCCCATCCCCAATTTGACACGGGTCACTGGGGGTTCCATCCTCAATTTTGGGGAGTTTTTTGTGGTTTCCAACCCCAATTCTAGTTGAGAATTTTGGAGGTCTCTGGGGTTGCCACCCAAATTTTAGAGGAGACTTTGGGGGTCCTATCCATAGCTTTGGGGGGACTTCACTAATCCAACGTCCCTCCCGTTCCCTAATGAGGCTCAGATGCCACTAACTGCGCCTTTCACCCCCTCACCACGAGACACAGGGTCGGGGACACGGCCCAGCCCCGTGGGGACACGCCAACACCCCAGCCCGGTATCCCCAGCATCTTTCCCTGGGATTTCCTGCCGGGAAAAGCAGCCCGGGGACATTCCTGGCGCGCCCGAGCCTCCCTCCGGGCAGGATTTGTTTCTCCCGGGAGCCCTGGAGACGATCTCGGCTCCCGCCGCAGCTCCGCTCCCCTCGCACCGAGCCATGCAGGGGGGAGCGGCCGGGGACCCCCGCGGGCTCTGGGGGGACCCCCTGGCAGGGACCTTCCTTGTCCCACGCAGGGTGAGCCCCGGAGCGCTTCTGCCCCTGGATTTACGGGATAAAGGTGGAGGTGGGATAGGGCGGGAGGAGAGGGGGGGTTGGAGTCGGGGGTTGGGGTCGGCACCGGCGGGTTTGCGAACGCCCCGCAGACCCCGAAAGGCATCCGTGGGCAGGGACCCGTGCCCTGAGGTGGGGACTCTCCAGGCCTGGAAGTCATCCAGGATGGGAGGGCGGTGTCCCTGGAAAAAGCAGGGGAGAGCAAATTCCCTTCTGCAGGGCTCCCGTCCTGCTCCCCCCGGGCCACCCGCTCCTCCCGCCACCAGCCCCGTCCCCCCTGTCCTGCCACCACCCCCGTCCCCTCTGTCCTGCCACCCCTCCCGTCTCCTCTGTCCTGCCACCACCCCCGTCCCCTCTGTCCTCTCCTGCCCCGCTGCCAGGACTCTGAATTAACCGGGAATGTGCGATCCCGGGGTTTTCCTTCCCCCCCTGCCTTCCAGCTCCGCGCCGTGGGAGCCGTGCCCGTGTCCCGGCCGCCGGTGCTGATCCTGCAGCAGCTCCCGGGGCCCGGGGCCGCCCCCGCGGGACCCCCGCCCGTCCGGGGAGGTGCGTGCGGGCAGAGCTGGGGGAGGGCAGCGCTTGACCTCAGCCGCTCCTTTCTCCCAGCCTGTTCCAGGGTGAGAGGCAGGGGGGCTGAGCCACGCTCGGGAATGCCCATCCCCTCCTTGGATGGGCGCTCAGCCCCACGGGATGCGATTTGTGGGGATTTTGCCAAATCTGGGCTCCAAGATGCTCCCGGGGAACAGTTTGGGGCTGGTGGTTTTGTTTGTTTGTTTGTTTGTTTTGAAATTCACTTGTTTTTGTTCTCCAAGACCCCATTTCCTGCTNTTGGTTGTTTTTTTGGTTTTTTTTGAAATTCACTTGTTTTTGTTCTCCAAGACCCCATTTCCTGCTGGCACCCCCAGGGAAGGCCAGGCTCCTCGGAACTGCGAGCTGGGATCGAGTGGGGCTGGAACTCTGGGCTGTGCCGCTGTCCAGAGGGCTTCACTCACCTTTGTGCCCCCAGGCTGAAGCAATCTGGGCTGGGGGGGCTGGCAGCAGGGCCGGGGGGCTATGGTCACCGGGGACAGCAGGGACAGGGGCTGTGATCATCGGGGACAGCAGGGACAGGGGCTGTGATCACTGGGGACAGCAGGGACAGCAGGGACAGGGGCTGTGGTCATTGGGGACAGCAGGGACAGGGGCTGTGGTCATTGGGGACAGCAGGGACAGCAGGGACAGGGGCTGTGGTTATTGGGGACAGCAGGGACAGCGGGGACAGGGGCTGTGGTTATTGAGGACAGCAGGGACAGCAAGGACAGGGGCTGTCATCACTGGGGACAGCAGGGACAGGGGCTGTGGTCACCAGAGACACACCGCGAGCAAAGTCACCTTGTGCTGTGGGGAGGGGGAAGGTGGAGCTGTCCTTAGAGCTCCAGGGAGGAAAAAGGATGCTGCAACTCAGTGTGGAAAGAAAAGAGAGAGCCAGGCTGGCCCCTGGGATGGGTGGATCCATCCAGAGCTGCCAGCACCCCGTGTCCCACCCGTGTCCCACCCTGGTTCCATCCCTCACTCCTGGGGCACTCCCTGCTCCCAGATCTGGCTCAGCAGTGTCCCATGAGGTGCTGGGATGCTCCTGGCTGGAGGGACAGTCACCTCCTGGGGTCCTGGGAGCCCAGCCTGGCAGCTCTGGAGCCTTTGGGGATCTGGCACATGGGCTCCAGGGTGGTCCAAACCCTTTTTTACTCCAGGTCATGAAACCAGGGAATCCCAGAATGGTTTGGACTGGAAGGGACTTTAAGGATCACCCAGTGCCACCCCTGCCATGGGCAGGGACACCTTCCACTGTCCCAGGCTGCTCCAAGCCCTGTCCAACCTGGGCTTGGACACTTCTAGGGATCCAGGGGCAGCCACAGCTGCTCTGGGTGGATGAAGCCAGCAGGATCTCAGGGGGATCCAGCAGGTTTATAAGAATTTTCTGTGGGAATTTCACACCTGCAGAAAATGGGGATGTTTTTTGGGGATGCAGAGCCAGATTTGGGGTATTGTCTGTGTGGATGGGCCTCAGCAGCCACCCTCAGTGTGCAGCCAAGGGGACAGGGACACTGCCCTGGGCCCAGCTCCTCACGAGGAGCCAGGCAGGAGCTGAGGAGGCGCTGAGCATCCCCACCCTGCTCCTCCCCTGGACGCAGCTCCCAGCAGTGGGGTTGGGAACCTGGGATCCCCCACGGAGCAGCCCCAGCTTGGGGCCCTGGGCACAGAGCAGGGCTGACCCCTGCTGCCAGGGCAGGTCCTTCCCAAACCCCTGAGTGCTTCCAGGGCTGGAGGAATTCTCCCCAGAATGAGTGGAAAGTCTGGTGCCTCCAGCCCCAGTAATCACCTCTCGTGAGCCAGCCCAGATGTTCGGGCACGTTTGCAAGGAAGAAAAGGCTCAAATGTGGCAATTTTCAAGCTTTATCCAAGCAAAGTAATTTTTGAACACCGCATGAGGGTTCCAAACCGGGCTGGGGGAAGTCTGGCTTTGCTCCCACTGCTTGGGAACAGGGAGGAGCCTTGGGGCCGCCCCTTCCCAGGCACTCATCCCAGGCTCTGCTCCTCCTGCCCTCCATCTGCTCCCTCTCTGACGCAGAATCTCCAATTCTCCGGCAGATTTGATGGAGTTGATGCTCATTCAAACCTCCCAAATGCACCAGCTGCTGATGCACGGCCTGGCCGTGGCAGCTCTGACGCCCCTCGGTGCGGGGCCAGCCCCAGCCCCCGCCCAGGTGAGGTTGGGGTGGTCTGGGCGGGCAAAGGGACCGAAGAGGGGCCAGAGGGACCTTCCCAGGGCTGCTCAGGAGAGCGGGATCACCGCGTCCTGCTTTGGGACCCTCTGGGTGCAGCCCCCGGGTGGTCCCAGCCCAGCTCAGAGCAGCCCTTTGGGGTTTGGGGCCCTGCTTCGGACCCCAGCTCTGACAGCTCAGGCACCGTCCAGGCCCTCGGGCAGAGGCTCAGCCCGGCGGGGAAGAGCCGGGACCCTGTGGAAGCCCAGCCCAGCCAGGCACGAAGCTCTGCGGGGGCTGCCATTCAAAAATCCATCTCGAACCAAAACCGTATGAAACATTTCATCTCCCTGGGGGGAACACTGCTGCTTTTGGGGCGGGGCTGGGCTGTGGCAGCTGCTGAGCTCGCTGCCAGCTGGCGCCTCCTGGCACTCGCCCCTGCCCTCCCAGTGCCACCAGCGCGGGGCCGGCCAGGACCGGACCCCGCCTGCTCAAACGGGTCTCACACAGATCAAAGGGGCTCTTCCCACGGGGTTTTGGTCCCATCTGTGAGGCTGCCGCCCCCCGTGTCCCCAGCGTTCCCACGCTGCTGCCCGCGGGGCTTTGTGTGGGACCGAGCCCCCTCAGCGGGAGCGGTGGCTGCGATCCCGGCAAGCGGCGCTCCGGGAGCCCCGAGCCCGGCCCAGCCCTGCCTCTGTGCCCCCGCAGGCGCTGGCGGGGCCTTCGCAGGGCGAGGAGGAAGAGGAGGCCGTGGTTTTCCATCACCACTACATCCCCTGGCGCGCCCCCGGGCCGGCCCCCGTGCGGTTCCTGCGCTCCTCTCCCGGGTGAGTGCCGGGGGTGGGGCTCGGTGCCAGCTCCGTGCGGCAGCACCTTCAGGGGACACCATGAATCCGTCACCTACCTGTCCCCGCTCCTCTCCAGCAGAGCTGTGCCCCCCCCGCCGCCCCCCAGTGCCACCGAGACGGTGGGACCCGGCGTCCCCCCAGCAGCGGGTAAGGACACATATTGTCCCCATGGCCCCCGATAGGAACAGCTTTCCCTCAAACTTCCATCAGCACAGGCTGAGCTTCCCTGCTCCCTGTCTCCATCCCACCCCATCCTATCCCATCCCATGGATCCCATCCCATGGATCCTATCCCATCCCATCCCATCCCCTCCCCTCCCCTCCCACCCCCTCCCCACC